>JAVHZZ010000003.1:245947158-246205717 GCA_036250195.1 Mixophyes australis
AATTCATGATTCATGATTCAATTCATGATTCATGATTTGATTCATGATTCTTGATTCATGATTCGATTCATGATTCTTGATTCATGATTCAATTCATGATTCATGATTTGATTCATGATTCTTGATTCATGATTCGATTCATGATTCTTGATTCATGATTCAATTCATGATTCATGATTCTTGATTCATGATTCAATTCATGATTCATAATTCATGATTCATGTATCAATTCATGATTCATAATTCATGATTCATGATTAGATTCATGATTCATGATTCATGATTCATGATTCAATTCATGATCTATGACTCAATTCATGATTCATGATTCATGATTCAATTCATGATTCATGATTCATGATTCATGATTCAATTCATGATTCATGATTCATGATTCATCATTCAATTCATGATTCATGATTCATGATTCATGATTCAATTCATGATTCATGATTCAATTCATGATTCAGTTCATGATTCATGATTCATGATTCAATTCATGAATCATAAATCATGATTCATAATTCATGATTTATGATTCAATTCATGATTCAATTCATGATTCATGATTCATGATTCATGACTCATGATTCATGATTTAATTCATGATTCATGATTCAATTCATGATTCGATTCATGATTCAATTCATGATTCGATTCATGATTCATGATTCATGATTCGATTCATGATTCATGAGTCATGATTCAATTCTAGATTCATGATTCAATTCATGATTCATGATTCATAATTCATGATTCAATTCATGATTCATGATTCAAGATTCATGATTCATGATTCAATTCATGATTCATGATTCTTGATTCAATTCATGATTCATGGCTCACGATTCATGATTCGATTCATGATTCAAGATTCATGATTCATGATTCAATTCATGATTCATGATTCTTGATTCAATTCATGATTCATGGCTCACGATTCATGATTCGATTCATGATTTATGATTCATGATTCAATTCAAGATTCATGATTCATGATTCATGATTCAATTCATGATTCATAATTCATGATTCATGATTTAATTCATGATTCATGATCCATGATTCATGATTCAATTCATGATTCATAAATCATGATTCATAATTCATGATTTATGATTCAATTGATGATTAAATTCATGATTCATGATTCATGATTTATGATTCATGATTTAATTCATGATTCATGATTCAATTCAAGATTCGATTCATGATTCAATTCATGATTCGATTCATGATTCATGATTCATGATTCGATTCATGATTCATGAGTCATGATTCAATTCTAGATTCATGATTCAATTCATGATTCATGATTCATGATTCAATTCATCATTCAATTCATGATTCATGATTCACGATTCATGATTCATGATTCAATTCATGATTCATGATTCATGATTCATGATTCAATTCATGATTCATAATTCATGATTCAATTCATGATTTATGATTCAAGATTCATGATTCATGATTCAATTCATGATTCATGATTCTTGATTCAATTCATGATTCATGATTCATGATTCATGATTCGATTCATGATTCATGATTCATGATTCAATTCATGATTCATGATTCATGATTCAATTCATGATTCATAATTCATGATTCATGATTCAATTCATGATTCATGATCCATGATTCATGATTCAATTCATGATTCATGATTCATGATTCAATTCATGATTGAATTCATGATTCATAATTCATTATTCAATTCATGATTCATGATTCGATTCATAATTCTTGATTCATGATTCGATTCATGATTCATGATTCATGATTCAATTCATGATTCATGATTTATGATTCATGATTCAATTCATGATTCATGATTCATGATTCATGATTCAATTCATGATTCATGATTCAATTCATGATTCATGATTCATGATTCATGATTCATGATTCATGATTCGATTTATGATTCATGATTTATGATTCAATTCATGATTTATGATTCATGATTCGATTCATGATTCATGATTCAATTTATGATTCATGATTCATGATTCATGATTCAATTCATGATTCAAATCATGATTCATTATTCATGATTCATGATTCAATTCATGATTCATGATCCATGATTCATGATTCAATTCATGATTCATGATTCATGATTCAATTCATGATTCAATTCATGATTCATAATTCATTATTCAATTCATGATTCATGATTCGATTCATAATTCTTGATTCATGATTCGATTCATGATTCATGATTCAATTCATGATTCATGATTTATGATTCATGATTCAATTTATGATTCATGATTCATGATTCATGATTCAATTCATGATTTATGATTCAATTCATGATTCATGATTCATGATTCATGATTCGATTTATGATTCATGATTCATGATTCAATTCATGATTCATGATTCAATTCATGATTTATGATTCATGATTCGATTCATGATTCATAATTCAATTTATGATTCATGATTCATGATTCATGATTCAATTCATGATTCAAATCATGATTCATTATTCATGATTCTTGATTCATGATTCAATTCATGATTCATAATTCATGATTCATGAATCAATTCATGATTTATGATTCATGATTTATGATTCGATTCATGATTCATGATCTATGATTCAATTCAGGATTCATGATTCGATTCATGATTCATGATCTATGATTCAATTCATGATTCATGATTCATGATTCATGATTCATGATTCATGATTCAATTCATGATTCATGATTCAATTCATGATTCATGATTCATGATTCATGATTTAATTCATGATTCATGATTCATGATTCAATTCATGATTCATGATTCAATTCATGATTCATAATTCATTAATCATGATTCAATTCATGATTCATGATTCATGATTCAATTCATGATTCATGATTCAATTCATGATTTATGATTCATGATTCAATTTATGATTCATGATTCATGATTCATGATTCAATTCATGATTCAATTCATGATTCATGATTCATGATTCATGATTCAATTCATGATTCATGATTCAATTCATGATTCATAATTCATGATTCATAATTCAATTCATGATTCATGATTTGATTCATGATTCTTGATTTATGATTCATAATTCATGATTCATGATTCAATTCATGATTCATGATTCAATTCATGATTCATAATTCATGATTCATGATTCAATTCATGATTCATGATTCAATTCATGATTCATAATTCATGATTCATGATTCAATTCATGATTCATGATTTGATTCATGATTCTTGATTCATGATTTGATTCATGATTCTTGATTCATGATTCAATTCATGATTCATGATTTGATTCATGATTCTTGATTCATGATTCGATTCATGATTCTTGATTCATGATTCAATTCATGATTCATGATTCTTGATTCATGATTCAATTCATGATTCATAATTCATGATTCATGTATCAATTCATGATTCATAATTCATGATTCATGATTAGATTCATGATTCATGATTCATGATTCATGATTCATGATTCGATTCATGATCTATGACTCAATTCATGATTCATGATTCATGATTCAATTCATGATTCATGATTCATGATTCATGATTCAATTCATGATTCATGATTCATGATTCATCATTCAATTCATGATTCATGATTCAATTCATGATTCATGATTCAATTCATGATTCAGTTCATGATTCATGATTCATGATTCAATTCATGATTCATAAATCATGATTCATAATTCATGATTTATGATTCAATTCATGATTCAATTCATGATTCATGATTCATGATTCATGATTCATGATTCATGATTTAATTCATGATTCATGATTCAATTCATGATTCAATTCATGATTCAATTCATGATTCGATTCATGATTCATGATTCATGATTCGATTCATGATTCATGAGTCATGATTCAATTCTAGATTCATGATTCAATTCATGATTCATGATTCATGATTCATAATTCATGATTCAATTCATGATTCATGATTCAAGATTCA
Source organism: Mixophyes australis (assembly GCA_036250195.1). Classification (NCBI taxonomy): domain Eukaryota; kingdom Metazoa; phylum Chordata; class Amphibia; order Anura; family Limnodynastidae; genus Mixophyes; species Mixophyes australis. The sequence continues at coordinate 245,951,135 of JAVHZZ010000003.1, forward strand.
TGATTCATGATTCAATTCATGATTCATGATTCATGATTCAATTCATGATTCATAATTCATGATTCAATTCATGATTCATGATTCAAGATTCATGATTCATGATTCAATTCATGATTCATGATTCTTGATTCAATTCATGATTCATGGCTCACGATTCATGATTCGATTCATGATTCATGATTCATGATTCAATTCAAGATTCATGATTCATGATTCATGATTCAATTCATGATTCATAATTCATGATTCATGATTTAATTCATGATTCATGATCCATGATTCATGATTCAATTCATGATTCATAAATCATGATTCATAATTCATGATTTATGATTCAATTCATGATTAAATTCATGATTCATGATTTATGATTCATGATTTAATTCATGATTCATGATTCAATTCATGATTCGATTCATGATTCAATTCATGATTCGATTCATGATTCATGATTCATGATTCGATTCATGATTCATGATTCATGAGTCATGATTCAATTCTAGATTCATGATTCAATTCATCATTCAATTCATGATTCATGATTCACGATTCATGATTCATGATTCAATTCATGATTCATGATTCATGATTCATGATTCATGATTCAATTCATGATTCATAATTCATGATTCAATTCATGATTCATGATTCAAGATTCATGATTCATGATTCAATTCATGATTCATGATTCTTGATTCAATTCATGATTCATGATTCATGATTCATGATTCGATTCATGATTCATGATTCATGATTCAATTCATGATTCATGATTCATGATTCAATTCATGATTGAATTCATGATTCATAATTCATTATTCAATTCATGATTCATGATTCGATTCATAATTCTTGATTCATGATTCGATTCATGATTCATGATTCATGATTCAATTCATGATTCATGATTTATGATTCATGATTCAATTCATGATTCAAATTATGATTCATAATTCATGATTCAATTCATGATTCATGATTCGATTCATGATTCATAATTCATGATTCATGATTCAATTCATGAATTATGATTCATGATTCAATTCATGATTCATGATTCATGATTCAATTCATGATTCATGATTTATGATTCATGATTCAATTCATGATTCATGATTCAATTCATGATTCATGATTCATGATTCAATTCATGATTCATGATTCATGATTCAATTCATGATTCATAATTCATGATTCATGATTCAATTCATGATTCATGATCCATGATTCATGATTCAATTCATGATTCATGATTCATGATTCAATTCATGATTGAATTCATGATTCATAATTCATTATTCAATTCATGATTCATGATTCGATTCATAATTCTTGATTCATGATTCGATTCATGATTCATGATTCATGATTCAATTCATGATTCATGATTTATGATTCATGATTCAATTCATGATTCAAATTATGATTCATAATTCATGATTCAATTCATGATTCATGATTCGATTCATGATTCATAATTCATGATTCATGATTCAATTCATGATTCATGATTCATGATTCAATTCATGATTCATGATTCATGATTCAATTCATGATTCATGATTTATGATTCATGATTCAATTCATGATTCATTATTCAATTCATGATTCATGATTCATGATTCAATTCATGATTCATGATTCATGATTCAATTCATGATTCATGATTCATGATTCATGATTCAATTCATGATTCATGATTCAATTCATGATTCAATTAATGATTCATGATTCATGATTCAATTCATGATTCAATTCATGATTCATGATTCATGATTCAATTTATGATTCATGATTCATGATTTAATTCATGATTTAATTTATGATTCATGATTCATGATTCAATTCATGATTCAATTCATGATTCATGATTCATGATTCAATTCATGATTCATAAATCATGATTCATAATTCATGATTCATGATTCAATTCATGATTAAATTCATGATTCATGATTCATGATTTATGATTCATGATTTAATTCATGATTCATGATTCAATTCATGATTCGATTCATGATTCAATTCATGATTCGATTCATGATTTATGATTCATGATTCGATTCATGATTCATGAGTCATGATTCAATTCTAGATTCATGATTCAATTCATGATTCATGATTCATGATTCAATTCATCATTCAATTCTAGATTCATGATTCACGATTCATGATTCATGATTAGATTCAAGATTCATGATTCGATTCATGATCTATGACTCAATTCATGATTCATGATTCATGATTCAATTCATGATTCATGATTCAATTCATGATTCATGATTCATGATTCATCATTCAATTCATGATTCATGATTCATGATTCATGATTCAATTCATGATTCATGATTCAATTCATGATTCATAATTCATGATTCATGATTCAATTCATGATTCATGATTCAATTCATGATTCATAATTCATGATTCATGATTCAATTCATGATTCGATTCATGATTCAATTCATGATTCGATTCATGATTCATGATTCATGATTTGATTCATGATTCCTGAGTCATGATTCATTTCTAGATTCATGATTCAATTCATGATTCATAATTCATGATTCATAATTCATGATTCAATTCATGATTCATGATTCAAGATTCATGATTCATGATTCAATTCATGATTCATGATTCATGATTCAATTCATGATTCATGATTCAAGATTCAATTCATGATTCATAATTCATGATTCAATTCATGATTCATGATTCAAGATTCATGATTCATGATTCAATTCATGATTCATGATTCAAGATTCAATTCATGATTCATGGCTCACGATTCATGATTCGATTCATGATTCATGATTCATGATTCAATTCAAGATTCATGATTCATGATTCATGATTCAATTCATGATTCATAATTCATGATTCATGATTTAATTCATGATTCATGATCCATGATTCATGATTCAATTCATGATTCATAAATCATGATTCATAATTCATGATTTATGATTCAATTCATGATTAAATTCATGATTCATGATTTATGATTCATGATTTAATTCATGATTCATGATTCAATTCATGATTCGATTCATGATTCAATTCATGATTCGATTCATGATTCATGATTCATGATTCGATTCATGATTCATGATTCATGAGTCATGATTTAATTCTAGATTCATGATTCAATTCATGATTCATGATTCATGATTCAATTCATCATTCAATTCATGATTCATGATTCACGATTCATGATTCATGATTCAATTCATGATTCATGATTCATGATTCATGATTCAATTCATGATTCATAATTCATGATTCAATTCATGATTCATGATTCAAGATTCATGATTCATGATTCAATTCATGATTCATGATTCTTGATTCAATTCATGATTCATGATTCATGATTCATGATTCGATTCATGATTCATGATTCATGATTCAATTCATGATTCATGATTCAATTCATGATTGAATTCATGATTCATAATTCATTATTCAATTCATGATTCATGATTCGATTCATAATTCTTGATTCATGATTCGATTCATGATTCATGATTCATGATTCAATTCATGATTCATGATTTATGATTCATGATTCAATTCATGATTCAAATTATGATTCATAATTCATGATTCAATTCATGATTCATGATACGATTCATGATTCATAATTCATGATTCATGATTCAATTCATGATTCATGATTCATGATTCAATTCATGATTCATGATTCATGATTCAATTCATGATTCATGATTTATGATTCATGATTCAATTCATGATTCATGATTCAATTCATGATTCCTGATTCATGATTCAATTCATGATTCATGATTCATGATTCAATTCATGATTCATAATTCATGATTCATGATTCAATTCATGATTCATGATCCATGATTCATGATTCAATTCATGATTCATGATTCATGATTCAATTCATGATTGAATTCATGATTCATAATTCATTATTCAATTCATGATTCATGATTCGATTCATAATTCTTGATTCATGATTCGATTCATGATTCATGATTCATGATTCAATTCATGATTCATGATTTATGATTCATGATTCAATTCATGATTCAAATTATGATTCATAATTCATGATTCAATTCATGATTCATGATTCGATTCATGATTCATAATTCATGATTCATGATTCAATTCTTGATTCATGATTCATGATTCAATTCATGATTCATGATTCATGATTCAATTCATGATTCATGATTTATGATTCATGATTCAATTCATGATTCATGATTCAATTCATGATTCATGATTCATGATTCAATTCATGATTCATGATTCATGATTCAATTCATGATTCATGATTCATGATTCATGATTCAATTCATGATTCAATTCATGATTCAATTCATGATTCATGATTCATGATTCAATTCATGATTCAATTCATGATTCATGATTCATGATTCAATTTATGATTCATGATTCATGATTTAATTCATGATTTAATTTATGATTCATGATTCATGATTCAATTCATGATTCAATTCATGATTCATGATTCATGATTCAATTCATGATTCATAAATCATGATTCATGATTCATGATTTATGATTCATGATTTAATTCATGATTCATGATTCAATTCATGATTCGATTCATGATTCAATTCATGATTCGATTCATGATTCATGATTCATGATTCGATTCATGATTCATGAGTCATGATTCAATTCTAGATTCATGATTCAATTCATGATTCATGATTCATGATTCAATTCATCATTCAATTCATGATTCATGATTCACGATTCATGATTCATGATTAGATTCATGATTCGATTCATGATCTATGACTCAATTCATGATTCATGATTCATGATTCAATTCATGATTCATGATTCAATTCATGATTCATGATTCATGATTCATGATTCAATTCATGATTCATGATTCAATTCATGATTCATAATTCATGATTCATGATTCAATTCATGATTCATGATTCAATTCATGATTCATAATTCATGATTCATGATTCAATTCATGATTCGATTCATGATTCAATTCATGATTCGATTCATGATTCATGATTCATGATTTGATTCATGATTCCTGAGTCATGATTCATTTCTAGATTCATGATTCAATTCATGATTCATAATTCATGATTCAATTCATCATTCAATTCATGATTCATGATTCACGATTCATGATTCATGATTCAATTCATGATTCATGATTCATGATTCAATTCATGATTCATAATTCATGATTCAATTCATGATTCATGATTCAAGATTCATGATTCATGATTCAATTCATGATTCATGATTCAATTCATGATTCATGATTCAAGATTCATGATTCATGATTCAATTCATGATTCATGATTCAATTCATGATTCATGATTCATGATTCAATTCATGATTCATAATTCATGATTCATGATTCAATTCATGATTCATGATTCATGATTCAATTCATGATTCATAATTCATGATTCATGATTCAATTCATGATTCATGATCCATGATTCATGATTCAATTCATGATTCATGATTCATGATTCAATTCATGATTCAATTCATGATTCATAATTCATTATTCAATTCATGATTCATGATTCGATTCATAATTCTTGATTCATGATTCGATTCATGATTCATGATTCAATTCATGATTCATGATTTATGATTCATGATTCAATTCATGATTCATGATTCATGATTCATGATTCAATTCATGATTTATGATTCAATTCATGATTCATGATTCATGATTCATGATTCGATTTATGATTCATGATTCATGATTCAATTCATGATTCATGATTCAATTCATGATTTATGACTCATGATTCGATTCATGATTCATAAATCAATTTATGATTCATGATTCATGATTCAATTCATGATTCAAATCATGATTCATTATTCATGATTCTTGATTCATGATTCAATTCATGATTCATAATTCATGATTCATGAATCAATTCATGATTTATGATTCATGATTCATGATTCGATTCATGATTCATGATCTATAATTCAATTCAGGATTCATGATTCGATTCATGATTCATGATCTATGATTCAATTCATGATTCATGATTCATGATTCATGATTCATGATTCATGATTCGATTCATGATTCATGATCTATGATTCAATTCATGATTCATGATTCATGATTCATGATTCATGATTCATGATTCATGATTCAATTCATGATTCATGATTCAATTCATGATTGAATTCATGATTCATAATTCATTATTCAATTCATGATTCATGATTCGATTCATAATTCTTGATTCATGATTCGATTCATGATTCATGATTCATGATTCAATTCATGATTCATGATTTATGATTCATGATTCAATTCATGATTCAAATTATGATTCATAATTCATGATTCAATTCATGATTCATGATACGATTCATGATTCATAATTCATGATTCATGATTCAATTCATGATTCATGATTCATGATTCAATTCATGATTCATGATTCATGATTCAATTCATGATTCATGATTTATGATTCATGATTCAATTCATGATTCATGATTCAATTCATGATTCCTGATTCATGATTCAATTCATGATTCATGATTCATGATTCAATTCATGATTCATAATTCATGATTCATGATTCAATTCATGATTCATGATCCATGATTCATGATTCAATTCATGATTCATGATTCATGATTCAATTCATGATTGAATTCATGATTCATAATTCATTATTCAATTCATGATTCATGATTCGATTCATAATTCTTGATTCATGATTCGATTCATGATTCATGATTCATGATTCAATTCATGATTCATGATTTATGATTCATGATTCAATTCATGATTCAAATTATGATTCATAATTCATGATTCAATTCATGATTCATGATTCGATTCATGATTCATAATTCATGATTCATGATTCAATTCTTGATTCATGATTCATGATTCAATTCATGATTCATGATTCATGATTCAATTCATGATTCATGATTTATGATTCATGATTCAATTCATGATTCATTATTCAATTCATGATTCATGATTCATGATTCAATTCATGATTCATGATTCATGATTCAATTCATGATTCATGATTCATGATTCATGATTCAATTCATGATTCATGATTCAATTCATGATTCAATTCATGATTCATGATTCATGATTCAATTCATGATTCAATTCATGATTCATGATTCATGATTCAATTTATGATTCATGATTCATGATTTAATTCATGATTTAATTTATGATTCATGATTCATGATTCAATTCATGATTCAATTCATGATTCATGATTCATGATTCAATTCATGATTCATAAATCATGATTCATGATTCATGATTTATGATTCATGATTTAATTCATGATTCATGATTCAATTCATGATTCGATTCATGATTCAATTCATGATTCGATTCATGATTCATGATTCATGATTCGATTCATGATTCATGAGTCATGATTCAATTCTAGATTCATGATTCAATTCATGATTCATGATTCATGATTCAATTCATCATTCAATTCATGATTCATGATTCACGATTCATGATTCATGATTAGATTCATGATTCGATTCATGATCTATGACTCAATTCATGATTCATGATTCATGATTCAATTCATGATTCATGATTCAATTCATGATTCATGATTCATGATTCATGATTCAATTCATGATTCATGATTCAATTCATGATTCATAATTCATGATTCATGATTCAATTCATGATTCATGATTCAATTCATGATTCATAATTCATGATTCATGATTCAATTCATGATTCGATTCATGATTCAATTCATGATTCGATTCATGATTCATGATTCATGATTTGATTCATGATTCCTGAGTCATGATTCATTTCTAGATTCATGATTCAATTCATGATTCATAATTCATGATTCAATTCATCATTCAATTCATGATTCATGATTCACGATTCATGATTCATGATTCAATTCATGATTCATGATTCATGATTCAATTCATGATTCATAATTCATGATTCAATTCATGATTCATGATTCAAGATTCATGATTCATGATTCAATTCATGATTCATGATTCAATTCATGATTCATGATTCAAGATTCATGATTCATGATTCAATTCATGATTCATGATTCAATTCATGATTCATGATTCATGATTCAATTCATGATTCATAATTCATGATTCATGATTCAATTCATGATTCATGATTCATGATTCAATTCATGATTCATAATTCATGATTCATGATTCAATTCATGATTCATGATCCATGATTCATGATTCAATTCATGATTCATGATTCATGATTCAATTCATGATTCAATTCATGATTCATAATTCATTATTCAATTCATGATTCATGATTCGATTCATAATTCTTGATTCATGATTCGATTCATGATTCATGATTCAATTCATGATTCATGATTTATGATTCATGATTCAATTCATGATTCATGATTCATGATTCATGATTCAATTCATGATTTATGATTCAATTCATGATTCATGATTCATGATTCATGATTCGATTTATGATTCATGATTCATGATTCAATTCATGATTCATGATTCAATTCATGATTTATGACTCATGATTCGATTCATGATTCATAAATCAATTTATGATTCATGATTCATGATTCATGATTCAATTCATGATTCAAATCATGATTCATTATTCATGATTCTTGATTCATGATTCAATTCATGATTCATAATTCATGATTCATGAATCAATTCATGATTTATGATTCATGATTCATGATTCGATTCATGATTCATGATCTATAATTCAATTCAGGATTCATGATTCGATTCATGATTCATGATCTATGATTCAATTCATGATTCATGATTCATGATTCATGATTCATGATTCATGATTCGATTCATGATTCATGATCTATGATTCAATTCATGATTCATGATTCATGATTCATGATTCATGATTCATGATTCATGATTCAATTCATGATTCATGATTCAATTCATGATTCATGATTCATGATTCATGATTTAATTCATGATTCATGATTCGATTCATGATTCATGATTCAATTCATGATTCATAATTCATTAATCATGATTCAATTCATGATTCATGATTCATGATTCAATTCATGATTCATGATTCAATTCATGATTTATGATTCATGAATCAATTTATGATTCATGATTCATGATTCATGATTCAATTCATGATTCAATTCATGATTCATGATTCATGATTCATGATTCAATTCATGATTCATGATTCAATTCATGATTCATAATTCATGATTCATGATTCAATTCATGATTCATGATTTGATTCATGATTCTTGATTTATGATTCATAATTCATGATTCATGATTCAATTCATGATTCATGATTTGATTCATGATTCTTGATTCATGATTCGATTCATGATTCTTGATTCATGATTCAATTCATGATTCATAATTCATGATTCATGATTCAATTCATGATTCATGATTTGATTCATGATTCTTGATTCATGATTCGATTCATGATTCTTGATTCATGATTCAATTCATGATTCATGATTTGATTCATGATTCTTGATTCATGATTCGATTCATGATTCTTGATTCATGATTCAATTCATGATTCATGATTCTTGATTCATGATTCAATTCATGATTCATAATTCATGATTCATGTATCAATTCATGATTCATAATTCATGATTCATGATTAGATTCATGATTCATGATTCATGATTCATGATTCGATTCATGATCTATGACTCAATTCATGATTCATGATTCATGATTCAATTCATGATTCATGATTCATGATTCATGATTCAATTCATGATTCATGATTCATGATTCATCATTCAATTCATGATTCATGATTCATGATTCATGATTCAATTCATGATTCATGATTCAATTCATGATTCAGTTCATGATTCATGATTCATGATTCAATTCATGATTCATAAATCATGATTCATAATTCATGATTTATGATTCAATTCATGATTCAATTCATGATTCATGATTCATGATTCATGACTCATGATTCATGATTTAATTCATGATTCATGATTCAATTCATGATTCGATTCATGATTCAATTCATGATTCGATTCATGATTCATGATTCATGATTCGATTCATGATTCATGAGTCATGATTCAATTCTAGATTCATGATTTAATTCATGATTCATGATTCATAATTCATGATTCAATTCACGATTCATGATTCAAGATTCATGATTCATGATTCAATTCATGATTCATGATTCATGATTCAATTCATGATTCATAATTCATGATTCAATTCATGATTCATGATTCAAGATTCATGATTCATGATTCAATTCATGATTCATGATTCTTGATTCAATTCATGATTCATGGCTCACGATTCATGATTTGATTCATGATTCATGATTCATGATTCAATTCAAGATTCATGATTCATGATTCATGATTCAATTCATGATTCATAATTCATGATTTAATTCATGATTCATGATCCATGATTCATGATTCAATTCATGATTAAATTCATGATTCATGATTCATGATTTATGATTCATGATTTAATTCATGATTCATGATTCAATTCATTATTCGATTCATGATTCAATTCATGATTCGATTCATGATTCATGATTCATGATTCGATTCATGATTCATGAGTCATGATTCAATTCTAGATTCATGATTCAATTCATGATTCATGATTCATGATTCAATTCATCATTCAATTCATGATTCATGATTCACGATTCATGATTCATGATTCAATTCATGATTCATGATTCATGATTCAATTCATCATTCAATTCATGATTCATGATTCACGATTCATGATTCATGATTCAATTCATCATTCAATTCATGATTCATGATTCACGATTCATGATTCATGATTCAATTCATGATTCATGATTCATGATTCAATTCATCATTCAATTCATGATTCATGATTCACGATTCATGATTCATGATTCAATTCATGATTCATGATTCATGATTCATGATTCAATTCATGATTCATAATTCATGATTCAATTCATGATTCATGATTCAAGATTCATGATTCATGATTCAATTCATGATTCATGATTCTTGATTCAATTCATGATTCATGATTCATGATTCATGATTCGATTCATGATTCATGATTCATGATTCAATTCATGATTCATGATTCATGATTCAATTCATGATTCATAATTCATGATTCATGATTCAATTCATGATTCATGATCCATGATTCATGATTCAATTCATGATTCATGATTCATGATTCAATTCATGATTGAATTCATGATTCATAATTCATTATTCAATTCATGATTCATGATTCGATTCATAATTCTTGATTCATGATTCGATTTATGATTCATGATTCATAATTCAATTCATGATTCATGATTTATGATTCATGATTCAATTCATGATTCAAATTATGATTCATAATTCATGATTCAATTCATGATTCATGATTCGATTCATGATTCATGATTCAATTCATGATTCATGATTCATGATTCAATTCATGATTCATGATTCATGATTCAATTCATGATTCATGATTCATGATTCATGATTCAATTCATGATTCATGATTCAATTCATGATTCAATTCATGATTCATGATTCATGATTCAATTCATAATTCAATTCATGATTCATGATTCATGATTCAATTTATGATTCATGATTCATGATTTAATTCATGATTTAATTTATGATTCATGATTCATGATTCAATTCATGATTCAATTCATGATTCATGATTCAATTCATGATTCATAAATCATGATTTATGATTCAATTCATGATTAAATTCATGATTCATGATTCATGATTTATGATTCATGATTTAATTCATGATTCATGATTCAATTCATGATTCGATTCATGATTCAATTCATGATTCGATTCATGAGTCATGATTCATGATTCGATTCATGATTCATGAGTCATGATTCAATTCTAGATTCATGATTCAATTCATGATTCATGACTCATGATTCAATTCATCATTCAATTCATGATTCATGATTCACGATTCATGATTCATGATTCAATTCATGATTCATGATTTATGATTCAATTCATGATTCATAATTCATGATTCAATTCATGATTCATGATTCAAGATTCATGATTCATGATTCAATTCATGATTCATGATTCTTGATTCAATTCATGATTCATGATTCATGATTCATGATTCGATTCATGATTCATGATTCATGATTCAATTCATGATTCATGATTCATGATTCAATTCATGATTCATAATTCATGATTCATGATTCAATTCATGATTCATGATCCATGATTCATGATTCAATTCATGATTCATGATTCATGATTCAATTCATGATTCAATTCATAATTCATTATTCAATTCATGATTCATGATTCGATTCATAATTCTTGATTCATGATTCGATTCATGATTCATGATTCATGATTCAATTCATGATTCATGATTTATGATTCATGATTCAATTCATGATTCATGATTCAATTCATGATTCATGATTCAATTCATGATTCATGATTCATGATTCATGATTCGATTTATGATTCATGATTCATGATTCAATTCATGATTTATGATTCATGATTCGATTCATGATTCATGATTCAATTTATGATTCATGATTCATGATTCATGATTCAATTCATGATTCAAATCATGATTCATTATTCATGATTCATGATTCAATTCATGATTCATGATCCATGATTCATGATTCAATTCATGATTCATGATTCATGATTCAATTCATGATTCAATTCATGATTCATAATTCATTATTCAATTCATGATTCATGATTCGATTCATAATTCTTGATTCATGATTCGATTCATGATTCATGATTCAATTCATGATTCATGATTTATGATTCATGATTCAATTCATGATTCATGATTCATGATTCATGATTCAATTCATGATTTATGATTCAATTCATGATTCATGATTCATGATTCATGATTCGATTTATGATTCATGATTCATGATTCAATTCATGATTCATGATTCAATTCATGATTTATGATTCATGATTCGATTCATGATTCATAATTCAATTTATGATTCATGATTCATGATTCATGATTCAATTCATGATTCAAATCATGATTCATTATTCATGATTCTTGATTCATGATTCAATTCATGATTCATAATTCATGATTCATGAATCAATTCATGATTTATGATTCATGATTCATGATTCGATTCATGATTCATGATCTATGATTCAATTCAGGATTCATGATTCGATTCATGATTCATGATCTATGATTCAATTCATGATTCATGATTCATGATTCATGATTCATGATTCAATTCATGATTCATGATTCAATTCATGATTCATGATTCATGATTCATGATTTAATTCATGATTCATGATTCATGATTCAATTCATGATTCATAATTTAATTCATGATTCATAATTCATTAATCATGATTCAATTCATGATTCATGATTCATGATTCAATTTATGATTCATGATTCAATTCATGATTTATGATTCATGATTCAATTTATGATTCATGATTCATGATTCATGATTCATGATTCATGATTCAATTCATGATTCAATTCATGATTCATGATTCATGATTCACGATTCAATTCATGATTCATGATTCAATTCATGATTCATAATTCATGATTCATGATTCAATTCATGATTAATGATTTGATTCATGATTCTTGATTTATGATTCATAATTCATGATTCATGATTCAATTCATGATTCATGATTCAATTCATGATTCATAATTCATGATTCATGATTCAATTCATGATTCATGATTCAATTCATGATTCATAATTCATGATTCATGATTCAATTCATGATTCATGATTTGATTCATGATTCTTGATTCATGATTTGATTCATGATTCTTGATTCATGATTCAATTCATGATTCATGATTTGATTCATGATTCTTGATTCATGATTCGATTCATGATTCTTGATTCATGATTCAATTCATGATTCATGATTCTTGATTCATGATTCAATTCATGATTCATAATTCATGATTCATGTATCAATTCATGATTCATAATTCATGATTCATGATTAGATTCATGATTCATGATTCATGATTCATGATTCATGATTCGATTCATGATCTATGACTCAATTCATGATTCATGATTCATGATTCAATTCATGATTCATGATTCATGATTCATGATTCAATTCATGATTCATGATTCATGATTCATGATTCAATTCATGATTCATGATTCAATTCATGATTCATGATTCAATTCATGATTCAGTTCATGATTCATGATTCATGATTCAATTCATGATTCATAAATCATGATTCATAATTCATGATTTATGATTCAATTCATGATTCAATTCATGATTCATGATTCATGATTCATGACTCATGATTCATGATTTAATTCATGATTCATGATTCAATTCATGATTCAATTCATGATTCAATTCATGATTCGATTCATGATTCATGATTCATGATTCGATTCATGATTCATGAGTCATGATTCAATTCTAGATTCATGATTCAATTCATGATTCATGATTCATGATTCATAATTCATGATTCAATTCATGATTCATGATTCAAGATTCATGATTCATGATTCAATTCATGATTCATGATTCATGATTCAATTCATGATTCATAATTCATGATTCAATTCATGATTCATGATTCAAGATTCATGATTCATGATTCAATTCATGATTCATGATTCTTGATTCAATTCATGATTCATGGCTCACGATTCATGATTCGATTCATGATTCATGATTCATGATTCAATTCAAGATTCATGATTCATGATTCATGATTCAATTCATGATTCATAATTCATGATTCATGATTTAATTCATGATTCATGATCCATGATTCATGATTCAATTCATGATTCATAAATCATGATTCATAATTTCATGATTTACGATTCAATTCATGATTAAATTCATGATTCATGATTTATGATTCATGATTTAATTCATGATTCATGATTCAATTCATGATTCGATTCATGATTCAATTCATGATTCGATTCATGATTCATGATTCATGATTCGATTCATGATTCATGATTCATGAGTCATGATTCAATTCTAGATTCATGATTCAATTCATGATTCATGATTCATGATTCAATTCATCATTCAATTCATGATTCATGATTCACGATTCATGATTCATGATTCAATTCATGATTCATGATTCATGATTCATGATTCAATTCATGATTCATAATTCATGATTCAATTCATGATTCATGATTCAAGATTCATGATTCATGATTCAATTCATGATTCATGATTCTTGATTCAATTCATGTTTCATGATTCATGATTCATGATTCGATTCATGATCCATGATTCATGATTCAATTCATGATTCATGATTCATGATTCAATTCATGATTCATAATTCATGATTCATGATTCAATTCATGATTCATGATCCATGATTCATGATTGAATTCATGATTCATGATTCATGATTCAATTCATGATTGAATTCATGATTCATAATTCATTATTCAATTCATGATTCATGATTCGATTCATAATTCTTGATTCATGATTCGATTCATGATTCATGATTCATGATTCAATTCATGATTCATGATTTATGATTCATGATTCAATTCATGATTCAAATTATGATTCATAATTCATGATTCAATTCATGATTCATGATTCGATTCATGATTCATAATTCATGATTCATGATTCAATTCATGATTTATGATTCATGATTCAATTCATGATTCATGATTCATGATTCAATTCATGATTCATGATTCATGATTCAATTCATGATTCATGATTCAATTCATGATTCAATTCATGATTCATGATTCATGATTCAATTCATAATTCAATTCATGATTCATGATTCATGATTCAATTTATGATTCATGATTCATGATTTAATTCATGATTTAATTTATGATTCATGATTCATGATTCAATTCATGATTCATGATTCAATTCATGATTCATAAATCATGATTCATAATTCATGATTTATGATTCAATTCATGATTAAATTCATGATTCATGATTCATGATTTATGATTCATGATTTAATTCATGATTCATGATTCAATTCATGATTCATGATTCATGATTTAAATCATGATTCATGAGTCATGATTCAATTCTAGATCCATGATTCAATTCATGATTCATGATTCATAATTCATGATTCAATTCATGATTCAAGATTCATGATTCATGATTCAATTCATGATTCATGATTCATGATTCAATTCATGATTCATAATTCATGATTCAATTCATGATTCATGATTCAAGATTCATGATTCATGATTCAATTCATGATTCATGATTCTTGATTCAATTCATGATTCATGGCTCACGATTCATGATTTGATTCATGATTCATGATTCATGATTCAATTCAAGATTCATGATTCATGATTCATGATTCAATTCATGATTCATAATTCATGATTCATGATTTAATTCATGATTCATGATCCATGATTCATGATTCAATTCATGATTAAATTCATGATTCATGATTTATGATTCATGATTTAATTCATGATTCATGATTCAATTCATGATTCGATTCATGATTAAATTCATGATTCATGATTTATGATTTATGATTCATGATTTAATTCATGATTCATGAGTCATGATTCAATTCTAGATTCATGATTCAATTCATGATTCATGATTCATGATTCAATTCATCATTCAATTCATGATTCATGATTCACGATTCATGATTCATGATTCAATTCATGATTCATGATTCATGATTCATGATTCAATTCATGATTCATAATTCATGATTCAATTCATGATTCATGATTCAAGATTCATGATTCATGATTCAATTCATGATTCATGATTCTTGATTCAATTCATGATTCATGATTCATGATTCATGATTCGATTCATGATTCATGATTCATGATTCAATTTATGATTCATGATTCATGATTCAATTCATGATTCATAATTCATGATTCAATTCAAGATTCATGATTCATGATTCATGATTCAATTCATGATTCATAATTCATGATTCATGATTTAATTCATGATTCATGATCCATGATTCATGATTCAATTCATAATTAAATTCATGATTCATGATTCATGATTTATGATTCATGATTTAATTCATGATTCATGATTCAATTCATGATTCGATTCATGATTCAATTCATGATTCGATTCATGATTCATGATTCATGATTCGATTCATGATTCATGAGTCATGATTCAATTCTAGATTCATGATTCAATTCATGATTCATGATTCATGATTCAATTCATCATTCAATTCATGATTCATGATTCACGATTCATGATTCATGATTCAATTCATGATTTATGATTCATGATTCATGATTCAATTCATGATTCATAATTCATGATTCAATTCATGATTCATGATTCAAGATTCATGATTCATGATTCAATTCATGATTCATGATTCTTG
Source organism: Mixophyes australis (assembly GCA_036250195.1). Lineage (NCBI taxonomy): Eukaryota > Metazoa > Chordata > Amphibia > Anura > Limnodynastidae > Mixophyes > Mixophyes australis. The sequence goes on from JAVHZZ010000003.1 coordinate 245,968,623, forward strand.
ATTCAATTCATGATTCATGATTCATGATTCATGATTCGATTCATGATTCATGATTCATGATTCAATTCATGATTCATGATTCATGATTCAATTCATGATTCATAATTCATGATTCATGATTCAATTCATGATTCATGATCCATGATTCATGATTCAATTCATGATTCATGATTCATGATTCAATTCATGATTGAATTCATGATTCATAATTCATTATTCAATTCATGATTCATGATTCGATTCATAATTCTTGATTCATGATTCGATTCATGATTCATGATTCATGATTCAATTCATGATTCATGATTTATGATTCATGATTCAATTCATGATTCAAATTATGATTCATAATTCATGATTCAATTCATGATTCATGATTCGATTCATGATTCATAATTCATGATTCATGATTCAATTCATGATTCATGATTCATGATTCAATTCATGATTCATGATTCATGATTCAATTCATGATTCATGATTCATGATTCATGATTCAATTCATGATTCATGATTCAATTCATGATTCAATTCATGATTCATGATTCATGATTCAATTCATAATTCAATTCATGATTCATGATTCATGATTCAATTTATGATTCATGATTTAATTCATGATTTAATTTATGATTCATGATTCATGATTCAATTCATGATTCAATTCATGATTCATGATTCAATTCATGATTCATAAATCATGATTCATAATTCATGATTTATGATTCAATTCATGATTAAATTCATGATTCATGATTCATGATTCATGATTTATGATTCATGATTTAATTCATGATTCATGATTCAATTCATGATTCGATTCATGATTCAATTCATGATTCGATTCATGAGTCATGATTCATGATTCGATTCATGATTCATGAGTCATGATTCAATTCTAGATTCATAATTCAATTCATGATTCATGACTCATGATTCAATTCATCATTCAATTCATGATTCATGATTCACGATTCATGATTCATGATTCAATTCATGATTCATGATTTATGATTCAATTCATGATTCATAATTCATGATTCAATTCATGATTCATGATTCAAGATTCATGATTCATGATTCAATTCATGATTCATGATTCTTGATTCAATTCATGATTCATGATTCATGATTCATGATTCGATTCATGATTCATGATTCATGATTCAATTCATGATTCATGATTCATGATTCAATTCATGATTCATAATTCATGATTCATGATTCAATTCATGATTCATGATCCATGATTCATGATTCAATTCATGATTCATGATTCATGATTCAATTCATGATTCAATTCATGATTCATAATTCATTATTCAATTCATGATTCATGATTCGATTCATAATTCTTGATTCATGATTCGATTCATGATTCATGATTCATGATTCAATTCATGATTCATGATTTATGATTCATGATTCAATTCATGATTCATGATTCAATTCATGATTCATGATTCAATTCATGATTCATGATTCATGATTCATGATTCGATTTATGATTCATGATTCATGATTCAATTCATGATTTATGATTCATGATTCGATTCATGATTCATGATTCAATTTATGATTCATGATTCATGATTCATGATTCAATTCATGATTCAAATCATGATTCATTATTCATGATTCATGATTCAATTCATGATTCATGATCCATGATTCATGATTCAATTCATGATTCATGATTCATGATTCAATTCATGATTCAATTCATGATTCATAATTTATTATTCAATTCATGATTCATGATTCAATTCATAATTCTTGATTCATGATTCGATTCATGATTCATGATTCAATTCATGATTCATGATTTATGATTCATGTTTCAATTCATGATTCATGATTCATGATTCATGATTCAATTCATGATTTATGATTCAATTCATGATTCATGATTCATGATTCATGATTCGATTTATGATTCATGATTCATGATTCAATTCATGATTCATGATTCAATTCATGATTTATGATTCATGATTCGATTCATGATTCATAATTCAATTTATGATTCATGATTCATGATTCATGATTCAATTCATGATTCAAATCATGATTCATTATTCATGATTCTTGATTCATGATTCAATTCATGATTCATAATTCATGATTCATGAATCAATTCATGATTTATGATTCATGATTCATGATTCGATTCATGATTCATGATCTATGATTCAATTCAGGATTCATGATTCGATTCATGATTCATGATCTATGATTCAATTCATGATTCATGATTCATGATTCATGATTCATGATTCATGATTCATGATTCAATTCATGATTCATGATTCAATTAATGATTCATGATTCATGATTCATGATTTAATTCATGATTCATGATTCATGATTAAATTCATGATTCATAATTCAATTCATGATTCATAATTCATTAATCATGATTCAATTCATGATTCATGATTCATGATTCAATTCATGATTCATGATTCAATTCATGATTTATGATTCATGATTCAATTTATGATTCATGATTCATGATTCATGATTCATGATTCATGATTCAATTCATGATTCAATTCATGATTCATGATTCAATTCATGATTCATAATTCATGATTCATGATTCAATTCATGATTAATGATTTGATTCATGATTCTTGATTTATGATTCATAATTCATGATTCATGATTCAATTCATGATTCATGATTCAATTCATGATTCATAATTCATGATTCATGATTCAATTCATGATTCATGATTCAATTCATGATTCATAATTCATGATTCATGATTCAATTCATGATTCATGATTTGATTCATGATTCTTGATTCATGATTTGATTCTTGATTCTTGATTCATGATTCAATTCATGATTCATGATTTGATTCATGATTCTTGATTCATGATTCGATTCATGATTCTTGATTCATGATTCAATTCATGATTCATGATTCTTGATTCATGATTCAATTCATGATTCATAATTCATGATTCATGTATCAATTCATGATTCATAATTCATGATTCATGATTAGATTCATGATTCATGATTCATGATTCATGATTCGATTCATGATCTATGACTCAATTCATGATTCATGATTCATGATTCAATTCATGATTCATGATTCAATTCATGATTCATGATTCAATTCATGATTCAGTTCATGATTCATGATTCATGATTCATGTATCAATTCATGATTCATAATTCATGATTCATGATTAGATTCATGATTCATGATTCATCATTCATCATTCAATTCATGATTCATGATTCAATTCATGATTCATGATTCAATTCATGATTCAGTTCATGATTCATGATTCAATTCATGATTCATAAATCATGATTCATGATTCAATTCATGATTCATGATTTATGATTCATGATTCAATTCATGATTCATGATTCAATTCATGATTCATGATTCAATTCATGATTCATGATTCATGATTCATGATTCGATTTATGATTCATGATTCATGATTCAATTCATGATTTATGATTCATGATTCGATTCATGATTCATGATTCAATTTATGATTCATGATTCATGATTCATGATTCAATTCATGATTCAAATCATGATTCATTATTCATGATTCATGATTCAATTCATGATTCATGATCCATGATTCATGATTCAATTCATGATTCATGATTCATGATTCAATTCATGATTCAATTCATGATTCATAATTTATTATTCAATTCATGATTCATGATTCAATTCATAATTCTTGATTCATGATTCGATTCATGATTCATGATTCAATTCATGATTCATGATTTATGATTCATGATTCAATTCATGATTCATGATTCATGATTCATGATTCAATTCATGATTTATGATTCAATTCATGATTCATGATTCATGATTCATGATTCGATTTATGATTCATGATTCATGATTCAATTCATGATTCATGATTCAATTCATGATTTATGATTCATGATTCGATTCATGATTCATAATTCAATTTATGATTCATGATTCATGATTCATGATTCAATTCATGATTCAAATCATGATTCATTATTCATGATTCTTGATTCGTGATTCAATTCATGATTCATAATTCATGATTCATGAATCAATTCATGATTTATGATTCATGATTCATGATTCGATTCATGATTCATGATCTATGATTCAATTCAGGATTCATGATTCGATTCATGATTCATGATCTATGATTCAATTCATGATTCAATTCAGGATTCATGATTCGATTCATGATTCATGATCTATGATTCAATTCATGATTCATGATTCATGATTCATGATTCATGATTCATGATTCATGATTCAATTCATGATTCATGATTCAATTAATGATTCATGATTCATGATTCATGATTTAATTCATGATTCATGATTCATGATTAAATTCATGATTCATAATTCAATTCATGATTCATAATTCATTAATCATGATTCAATTCATGATTCATGATTCATGATTCAATTCATGATTCATGATTCAATTCATGATTTATGATTCATGATTCAATTTATGATTCATGATTCATGATTCATGATTCATGATTCATGATTCAATTCATGATTCAATTCATGATTCATGATTCAATTCATGATTCATAATTCATGATTCATGATTCAATTCATGATTAATGATTTGATTCATGATTCTTGATTTATGATTCATAATTCATGATTCATGATTCAATTCATGATTCATGATTCAATTCATGATTCATAATTCATGATTCATGATTCAATTCATGATTCATGATTCAATTCATGATTCATAATTCATGATTCATGATTTAATTCATGATTCATGATTTGATTCATGATTCTTGATTCATGATTTGATTCATGATTCATGATTCAATTCATGATTCATGATTTGATTCATGATTCTTGATTCATGATTCGATTCATGATTCTTGATTCATGATTCAATTCATGATTCATGATTCTTGATTCATGATTCAATTCATGATTCATAATTCATGATTCATGTATCAATTCATGATTCATAATTCATGATTCATGATTAGATTCATGATTCATGATTCATGATTCATGATTCGATTCATGATCTATGACTCAATTCATGATTCATGATTCATGATTCAATTCATGATTCATGATTCATGATTCATGATTCAATTCATGATTCATCATTCATCATTCATCATTCAATTCATGATTCATGATTCAATTCATGATTCATGATTCAATTCATGATTCAGTTCATGATTCATGATTCAATTCATGATTCATAAATCATGATTCATAATTCATGATTTATGATTCAATTCATGATTCAATTCATGATTCATGATTCATGATTCATGACTCATGATTCATGATTTAATTCATGATTCATGATTCAATTCATGATTCAATTCATGATTCAATTCATGATTCGATTCATGATTCATGATTCATGATTCGATTCATGATTCATGAGTCATGATTCAATTCTAGATTCATGATTCAATTCATGATTCATGATTCATGATTCATAATTCATGATTCAATTCATGATTCATGATTCAAGATTCATGATTCATGATTCAATTCATGATTCATGATTCATGATTCAATTCATGATTCATAATTCATGATTCAATTCATGATTCATGATTCAAGATTCATGATTCATGATTCAATTCATGATTCATGATTCTTGATTCAATTCATGATTCATGGCTCACGATTCATGATTCGATTCATGATTCATGATTCATGATTCAATTCAAGATTCATGATTCATGATTCATGATTCAATTCATGATTCATAATTCATGATTCATGATTTAATTCATGATTCATGATCCATGATTCATGATTCAATTCATGATTCATAAATCATGATTCATAATTCATGATTTATGATTCAATTCATGATTAAATTCATGATTCATGATTTATGATTCATGATTTAATTCATGATTCATGATTCAATTCATGATTCGATTCATGATTCAATTCATGATTCGATTCATGATTCATGATTCATGATTCGATTCATGATTCATGATTCATGAGTCATGATTCAATTCTAGATTCATGATTCAATTCATGATTCATGATTCAATTCATCATTCAATTCATGATTCATGATTCACGATTCTTGATTCATGATTCAATTCATGATTCATGATTCATGATTCAATTCATGATTCATGATTCAAGATTCATGATTCATGATTCAATTCATGATTCATGATTCTTGATTCAATTCATGTTTCATGATTCATGATTCATGATTCGATTCATGATCCATGATTCATGATTCAATTCATGATTCATGATTCATGATTCAATTCATGATTCATAATTCATGATTCATGATTCAATTCATGATTCATGATCCATGATTCATGATTCAATTCATGATTCATGATTCATGATTCAATTCATGATTGAATTCATGATTCATAATTCATTATTCAATTCATGATTCATGATTCGAATTATAATTCTTGATTCATGATTCGATTCATGATTCATGATTCATGATTCAATTCATGATTCATGATTTATGATTCATGATTCAATTCATGATTCAAATTATGATTCATAATTCATGATTCAATTCATGATTCATGATTCGATTCATGATTCATAATTCATGATTCATGATTCAATTCATGATTCATGATTCATGATTCAATTCATGATTCATGATTCATGATTCAATTCATGATTCATGATTCAATTCATGATTCAATTCATGATTCATGATTCATGATTCAATTCATAATTCAATTCATGATTCATGATTCATGATTCAATTTATGATTCATGATTCATGATTTAATTCATGATTTAATTTATGATTCATGATTCATGATTCAATTCATGATTCAATTCATGATTCATGATTCAATTCATGATTCATAAATCATGATTCATAATTCATGATTTATGATTCAATTCATGATTAAATTCATGATTCATGATTCATGATTCATGATTTATGATTCATGATTTAATTCATGATTCATGATTCAATTCATGATTCGATTCATGATTCAATTCATGATTCGATTCATGATTCATGATTCATGATTCGATTCATGATTCATGATTCAATTCTAGATTCATGATTCAATTCATGATTCATGATTCATGATTCAATTCATCATTCAATTCATGATTCATGATTCACGATTCATGATTCATGATTCAATTCATGATTCATGATTTATGATTCAATTCATGATTCATAATTCATGATTCAATTCATGATTCATGATTCAAGATTCATGATTCATGATTCAATTCATGATTCATGATTCTTGATTCAATTCATGATTCATGATTCATGATTCATGATTCGATTCATGATTCATGATTCATGATTCATGATTTATGATTCATGATTCAATTCATGATTCATAATTCATGATTCATGATTCAATTCATGATTCATGATCCATGATTCATGATTCAATTCATGATTCATGATTCATGATTCAATTCATGATTCATAATTCATTATTCAATTCATGATTCATGATTCGATTCATAATTCTTGATTCATGATTCGATTCATGATTCATGATTCATGATTCAATTCATGATTCATGATTTATGATTCATGATTCAATTCATGATTCATGATTCATGATTCATGATTCAATTCATGATTCATGATTCAATTCATGATTCATGATTCATGATTCGATTTATGATTCATGATTCATGATTCAATTCATGATTTATGATTCATGATTCGATTCATGATTCATGATTCAATTTATGATTCATGATTCATGATTCATGATTCAATTCATGATTCAAATCATGATTCATTATTCATGATTCTTGATTCATGATTCAATTCATGATTCATAATTCATGATTCATGAATCAATTCATGATTCATAATTCATGATTCATGATTAGATTCATGATTCATGATTCATGATTTATGATTCATGATTCATGATTCGATTCATGATTCATGATCTATGATTCAATTCATGATTCATGATTCATGATTCATGATTCAATTCATGATTCATGATTCATGATTCATGATTCAATTCATGATTCATGATTCATGATTCATGATTCAATTCATGATTCATGATTCAATTCATGATTCATGATTCATGATTTAATTCATGATTCATGATTCATGATTCATGATTCAATTCATGATTCATGATTCATGATTCATGATTCAATTCATGATTCAATTCATGATTCATGATTCAATTTATGATTCATGATTCATGATTCATGATTCAATTCATGATTCAATTTATGATTCATGATTTATGATTCATGATTCAATTCATGATTCATGATTCATGATTCAATTCATGATTCATGATTCAATTCATGATTCATGATTCATGATTCATGATTCGATTCATGATTCTTGATTTATGATTCAATTCATGATTCATGATTTAATTCATGATTCTTGATTCATGATTCGATTCATGATTCTTGATTCATGATTCAATTCATGATTCATGATTCTTGATTCATGATTCAATTCATGATTCATAATTCATGATTCATGATTCATGATTTATGATTCATGATTCATGATTCATGATTCGATTCATGATTCATGATCTATGATTCAATTCATGATTCATGATTCAATTCATGATTCATGATTCATGATTCATGATTCAATTCATGATTCATTAATCATGATTCATGATTCAATTCATGATTCATGATTCATGATTGAATTCATGAATTATGATTCATGATTCAATTCATGATTCATGATTCAATTCATGATTCAATTCATGTTTCATGATTCATGATTCAATTTATGATTCATGATTCATGATTCATGATTCAATTCATGATTCATAAATCATGATTCAAAATTCATGATTTATGATTCAATTCATGATTCAATTCATGATTCATGATTCATGATTCATGATTCAATTCATGATTCATGATTCATGATTCATGATTCATGATTTAATTCATGATTCATGATTCAATTCATGATTCGATTCATGATTCAATTCATGATTCATGAGTCATGATTCAATTATAGATTTATGATTCAATTCATGATTCATGATTCATGATTCAATTCATGATTCAATTCATGGTTCATGATTCATGATTCAAAATTCATGATTCAATTCATGATTCATGATTCAATTCATGATTCATGATTCATGATTCATGATTCATGATTCATGATTCAATTCATGATTCATAATTCATGATTCATGATTCAATTCATGATTCATGATCCATGATTCATGATTCAATTCATGATTCATGATTCATGATTCAATTCATGATTCATAATTCATTATTCAATTCATGATTCATGATTCGATTCATAATTCTTGATTCATGATTCGATTCATGATTCATGATTCATGATTCAATTCATGATTCATGATTTATGATTCATGATTCAATTCATGATTCATGATTCATGATTCATGATTCAATTCATGATTCATGATTCAATTCATGATTCATGATTCATGATTCGATTTATGATTCATGATTCATGATTCAATTCATGATTTATGATTCATGATTCGATTCATGATTCATGATTCAATTTATGATTCATGATTCATGATTCATGATTCAATTCATGATTCAAATCATGATTCATTATTCATGATTCTTGATTCATGATTCAATTCATGATTCATAATTCATGATTCATGAATCAATTCATGATTCATAATTCATGATTCATGATTAGATTCATGATTCATGATTCATGATTTATGATTCATGATTCATGATTCGATTCATGATTCATGATCTATGATTCAATTCATGATTCATGATTCATGATTCATGATTCAATTCATGATTCATGATTCATGATTCATGATTCAATTCATGATTCATGATTCATGATTCATGATTCAATTCATGATTCATGATTCAATTCATGATTCATGATTCATGATTTAATTCATGATTCATGATTCATGATTCATGATTCAATTCATGATTCATGATTCATGATTCATGATTCAATTCATGATTCAATTCATGATTCATGATTCAATTTATGATTCATGATTCATGATTCATGATTCAATTCATGATTCAATTTATGATTCATGATTTATGATTCATGATTCAATTCATGATTCATGATTCATGATTCAATTCATGATTCATGATTCAATTCATGATTCATGATTCATGATTCATGATTCGATTCATGATTCTTGATTTATGATTCAATTCATGATTCATGATTTAATTCATGATTCTTGATTCATGATTCGATTCATGATTCTTGATTCATGATTCAATTCATGATTCATGATTCTTGATTCATGATTCAATTCATGATTCATAATTCATGATTCATGATTCATGATTTATGATTCATGATTCATGATTCATGATTCGATTCATGATTCATGATCTATGATTCAATTCATGATTCATGATTCAGTTCATGATTCATGATTCATGATTCATGATTCAATTCATGATTCATGATTCAATTCATGATTCATGATTCATGATTCATGATTCAATTCATGATTCATTAATCATGATTCATGATTCAATTCATGATTCATGATTCATGATTCATGATTGAATTCATGAATTATGATTCATGATTCAATTCATGATTCATGATTCAATTCATGATTCAATTCATGTTTCATGATTCATGATTCAATTTATGATTCATGATTCATGATTCATGATTCAATTCATGATTCATAAATCATGATTCAAAATTCATGATTTATGATTCAATTCATGATTCAATTCATGATTCATGATTCATGATTCATGATTCAATTCATGATTCATGATTCATGATTCATGATTCATGATTTAATTCATGATTCATGATTCAATTCATGATTCGATTCATGATTCAATTCATGATTCATGAGTCATGATTCAATTATAGATTTATGATTCAATTCATGATTCATGATTCATGATTCAATTCATGATTCAATTCATGGTTCATGATTCATGATTCAAAATTCATGATTCAATTCATGATTCATGATTCAATTCATGATTCATGATTCATGATTCAATTCATGATTCAATTCATGATTCATGATTCATGATTCAATTCATGATTCATGATTCGATTCATGATTCAATTAATGATTCGATTCATGATTCATGATTCAATTCATGATTCATGATCCATGAATCATGATTCAATTCATGATTCATGATTCATTAATCATGATTCATGATTCAATTCATGATTCATGATTCAATTCATGATTCAATTCATGATTCATAATTCATGATTCAATTTATGATTCATGATTCAATTCATGATTTATGATTCTTGATTCAATTCATGATTCATGATTCATGATTCATGATTCGATTCATGATTCATGATTCATGATTCAATTCATGATTCATGATTCATGATTCAATTCATGATTCATAATTCATGATTCATGATTCAATTCATGATTCATGATCCATGATTCATGATTCAATTCATGATTCATGATTCATGATTCAATTCATGATTCATAATTCATTATTCAATTCATGATTCATGATTCGATTCATAATTCTTGATTCATGATTCGATTCATGATTCATGATTCATGATTCAATTCATGATTCATGATTTATGATTCATGATTCAATTCATGATTCATGATTCATGATTCATGATTCAATTCATGATTCATGATTCAATTCATGATTCATGATTCATGATTCGATTTATGATTCATGATTCATGATTCAATTCATGATTTATGATTCATGATTCGATTCATGATTCATGATTCAATTTATGATTCATGATTCATGATTCATGATTCAATTCATGATTCAAATCATGATTCATTATTCATGATTCTTGATTCATGATTCAATTCATGATTCATAATTCATGATTCATGAATCAATTCATGATTCATAATTCATGATTCATGATTAGATTCATGATTCATGATTCATAATTTATGATTCATGATTCATGATTCGATTCATGATTCATGATCTATGATTCAATTCATGATTCATGATTCATGATTCATGATTCAATTCATGATTCATGATTCATGATTCATGATTCATAATTCATGATTCATGATTCATGATTCAATTCATGATTCATGATTCAATTCATGATTCATGATTCATGATTTAATTCATGATTCATGATTCATGATTCATGATTCAATTCATGATTCATGATTCATGATTCAATTCATGATTCAATTCATGATTCATGATTCAATTTATGATTCATGATTCATGATTCATGATTCAATTCATGATTCAATTTATGATTCATGATTTATGATTCATGATTCAATTCATGATTCATGATTCATGATTCAATTCATGATTCATGATTCAATTCATGATTCATGATTCATGATTCATGATTCGATTCATGATTCTTGATTTATGATTCAATTCATGATTCATGATTTAATTCATGATTCTTGATTCATGATTCGATTCATGATTCTTGATTCATGATTCAATTCATGATTCATGATTCTTGATTCATGATTCAATTCATGATTCATAATTCATGATTCATGATTCATGATTTATGATTCATGATTCATGATTCATGATTTGATTCATGATTCATGATCTATGATTCAATTCATGATTCATGATTCATGATTCATGATTCAGTTCATGATTCATGATTCATGATTCATGATTCAATTCATGATTCATGATTCAATTCATGATTCATGATTCATGATACATGATTCAATTCATGATTCATTAATCATGATTCATGATTCAATTCATGATTCATGATTCATGATTCATGATTCATGATTCAATTCATGAATTATGATTCATGATTCAATTCATGATTCATGATTCAATTCATGATTCAATTCATGTTTCATGATTAATGATTCAATTTATGATTCATGATTCATGATTCATGATTTCATTCATGATTCATAAATCATGATTCAAAATTCATGATTTATGATTCAATTCATGATTCAATTCATGATTCATGATTCATGATTCAATTCATGATTCATGATTCATGATTCATGATTTAATTCATGATTCATGATTCAATTTATGATTCGATTCATGATTCAATTCATGATTCATGAGTCATGATTCAATTATAGATTTATGATTCAATTCATGATTCATGATTCATGATTCAATTCATGATTCAATTCATGGTTCATGATTCATGGTTCATGATTCATGATTCAAAATTCATGATTCAATTCATGATTCATGATTCAATTCATGATTCATGATTCATGATTCAATTCATGATTCAATTCATGATTCATGATTCATGATTCAATTCATGATTCATGATTCGATTCATGATTCAATTAATGATTCGATTCATGATTCATGATTCAATTCATGATTCATGATCCATGAATCATGATTCAATTCATGATTCATGATTCATGATTCAATTCATGATTCAATTCATGATTCATAATTCATGATTCAATTTATGATTCATGATTCGATTCATGATTCATGATTCATGATTCATGATTCAATTTATGATTCATGATTTATGATTCATGATTCAATTCATGATTCATGATTCATGATTCAATTCATGATTCATGATTCAATTCATGATTCATGATTCATGATTCGATTCATGATTCTTGATTTATGATTCAATTCATGATTCATGATTTAATTCATGATTCTTGATTCATGATTCGATTCATGATTCTTGATTCATGATTCAATTCATGATTCATGATTCTTGATTCATGATTCAATTCATGATTCATAATTCATGATTCTTGATTCATGATTTATGATTCATGATTCATGATTCATGATTCGATTCATGATTCATGATCTATGATTCAATTCATGATTCATGATTCATGATTCATGATTCAGTTCATGATTCATGATTCATGATTCATGATTCAATTCATGATTCATGATTCAATTCATGATTCATGATTCATGATTCATGATTCAATTCATGATTCATTAATCATGATTCATGATTCAATTCATGATTCATGATTCATGATTCAATTCATGAATTATGATTCATGATTCAATTCATGATTCATGATTCAATTCATGATTCAATTCATGTTTCATGATTCATGATTCAATTTATGATTCATGATTCATGATTCATGATTCAATTCATGATTCATAAATCATGATTCAAAATTCATGATTTATGATTCAATTCATGATTCAATTCATGATTCATGATTCATGATTCAATTCATGATTCATGATTCATGATTCATGATTCATGATTTAATTCATGATTCATGATTCAATTCATGATTCGATTCATGATTCAATTCATGATTCATGAGTCATGATTCAATTATAGATTTATGATTCAATTCATGATTCATGATTCATGATTCAATTCATGATTCAATTCATGGTTCATGATTCATGATTCAAAATTCATGATTCAATTCATGATTCATAATTCAATTCATGATTCATGATTCATGATTCAATTCATGATTCAATTCATGATTCATGATTCATGATTCAATTCATGATTCATGATTCGATTCATGATTCAATTAATGATTCGATCCATGATTCATGATTCAATTCATGATTCATGATCCATGAATCATGATTCAATTCATGATTCATGATTCATGATTCAATTCATGATTCAATTCATGATTCATAATTCATGATTCAATTTATGATTCATGATTCGATTCATGATTCATGATTCATGATTCATGATTCAATTCATGATTCATGATTCATGATTCAATTCATGATTCATGATTCAATTCATGATTCAATTTATGATTCATGATTCATGATTCATGATTCACTTCATGATTCATGATTCATGATTCAATTCATGATTCAATTCATGATTCATGATTCATGATTCAATTTATGATTCATGATTCATGATTTAATTCATGATTCAATTTATGATTCATGATTCATGATTCAATTCATGATTCAATTCATGATTCATGATTCATGATTCAATTCATGATTCATAAATCATGATTCATAATTCATGATTTATGATTCAATTCATGATTCAATTCATGATTCATGATTCATGATTCATGATTCATGATTCGATTCATGATTCATGATCTATGATTCAATTCATGATTCATGATTCAATTCATCATTCATGATTCATGATTCATGATTCAATTCATGATTCATGATTCATGATTCAATTCATGATTCATGATTCATGATTCATGATTCAATTCATGATTCATGATTCATGATTCATGATTCAATTCATGATTCATGATTCATGATTCAATTCATGATTCATGATTCATGATTCATGATTCAATTCATGATTCAATTCATGATTCATGATTCATGATTCGATTCATGATTCTTGATTTATGATTCAATTCATGATTCATGATTTGATTCATGATTCTTGATTCATGATTCGATTCATGATTCTTGATTCATGATTCAATTCATGATTCATGATTCTTGATTCATGATTCAATTCATGATTCATAATTCATGATTCATGATTCATGATTTATGATTCATGATTTATGATTCATGATTCGATTCATGATTCATGATCTATGATTCAATTCATGATTCATGATTCAATTAATGATTCATGATTCATGATTCATGATTCAATTCATGATTCATGATTCAATTCATGATTCATGATTCATGATTCATGATTCAATTCATGATTCATTAATCATAATTCATGATTCAATTCATGAATTATGATTCATGATTCAATTCATGATTCATGATTCAATTCATGATTCAATTCATGATTCAATTCATGTTTCATGATTCATGATTCAATTTATGATTCATGATTCATGATTCAATTTATGATTCATGATTCATGATTCATGATTCAATTCATGATTCATAAATCATGATTCAAAATTCATGATTTATGATTCAATTCATGATTCAATTCATGATTCATGATTCATGATTCATGATTCATGATTCATGATTTAATTCATGATTCATGATTCAATTCATGATTCGATTCATGATTCAATTCATGATTCGATTAATGATTCATGATTTGATTCATGATTCATGAGTCATGATTCAATTATAGATTTATGATTCAATTCATGATTCATGATTAATGATTCAATTCATGATGCAATTCATGGTTCATGATTCATGATTTAAAATTCATGATTCAATTCATGATTCATGATTCAATTCATGATTCATGATTCAATTCATGATTCATGATTCATGATTCAATTCATGATTCAATTCATGATTCATGATTCATGATTCAATTCATGATTCATGATTCGATTCATGATTCAATTAATGATTCGATTCATGATTCATGATTCAATTCATGATTCATGATTCATGATTCAATTCATGATTCAATTCATGATTCATAATTCATGATTCAATTTATGATTCATGATTCGATTCATGATTCATGATTCATGATTCAATTCATGATTCATGATTCATGATTCAATTCATGATTCATGATTCATGATTCGATTCATGATTCATGATTCATGATTCATGATTCAATTCATGATTCATGATTCATGATTCATGATACACTTCATGATTCAATTCATGATTCACGATTCATGATTCAATTTATGATTCATGATTCATGATTTAATTCATGATTCAATTTATGATTCATGATTCATGATTCAATTCATGATTCAATTCATGATTCATGATTAATGATTCAATTCATGATTCATAAATCATGATTCATAATTCATGATTTATGATTCAATTCATGATTCAATTCATGATTCATGATTCATGATTCATGATTCATGATTCGATTCATGATTCATGATCTATCATTCAATTCATGATTCATGATTCATGATTCAATTCATGATTCATGATTCATGATTCATGATTCAATTCATGATTCATGATTCATGATTCAATTCATGATTCATGATTCATGATTCATGATTCAATTCATGATTCATGATTCATGATTCATGATTCAATTCATGATTCATGATTCATGATTCATGATTCAATTCATGATTCATGATTCATGATTCATGATTCAATTCATGATTCAATTCATGATTCATGATTCATGATTCAATTTATGATTCATGATTCATGATTCATGATTCATGATTCAATTTATGATTCATGATTTATGATTCATGATTTAATTCATGATTCATGATTCATGATTCATGATTCAATTCATGATTCATGATTCATGATTCAATTCATGATTCTTGATTCATGATTCAATTCATGATTCATGATTTGATTCATGATTCTTGATACATGATTCAATTCATGATTCTTGATTCATGATTCAATTCATGATTCATGATTCTTGATTCATGATTCAATTCATGATTCATGATTCAATTCATGATTCATAATTCATGATTCATAATTCATGATTCATGAATCAATTCATGATTCATAATTCATGATTCATGATTAGATTCATGATTCATGATTCATGATTTATGATTCATGATTCATGATTCATGATTCGATTCATGATTCATGATCTATGATTCAATTCATGATTCATGATTCATGATTCAATTCATGATTCATGATTCATGATTCAATTCATGATTCATGATTCATGATTCATGATTCAATTCACGAATTCATGATTCATGATTCAATTCATGATTCATGATTCATGATTTATGATTCAATTCATGATTCATGATTCATGATTCATGATTCAATTCATGATTCATGATTCATGATTCAATTCATGATTCAATTCATGTTTCATGATTCATGATTCGATTCATGATTCATGAGTCATGATTCAATTATAGATTCATGATTCAAATTATGATTCATGATTCATGATTCAATTCATGATTCAATTCATGGTTCATGATTCATGATTCAAAATTCATGATTCAATTCATGATTCATGATTCAATTCATGATTCAATTCATGATTCATGATTCATGATTCAATTCATGATTCATGATTCATAAATCAATTCATGATTCATGATTCAATTCATGATTCAATTCATGATTCAATTCATGATTCATGATTCATGATTCATGATTCATAAATCATGATTCATAATTCATGATTTATGATTCAATTCATGATTCATGATTCATGATTCATGATTCATGATTCATGATTTGATTTATGATTCATGATTCATGATTTGATTCATGATTCATGATTCATGATTCATGATTTAATTCATGATTCATGATTCAATTCATGATTCGATTCATGATTCAATTCATGATTCGATTCATGATTCATGATTCATGATTCGATTCATGATTCATGAGTCATGATTTAATTCATGATTCATGATTCATGATTCAATTCTAGATTCATGATTCAATTCATGATTCATGATTCATGATTCATAATTCATGATTCAATTCATGATTCATGATTCAAGATTCATGATTTATGATTCAATTCATGATTCATGATTCATAATTCAATTCATGATTCATAATTCATGATTCAATTCATGATTCAATTCATGATTCATGATTCATGATTCATGATTCATGATTCATGATTCATGATTCGATTCATGATTCATGATTCAATTCAAGATTCATGATTCATGATTTATGATTCAATTCATGATTCATAATTCATGATTCATGATTTGATTCATGATTCATGATTCAATTCATGATTCAATTCATGATTCATAATTCATGATTCAATTCATGATTCATGATTCGATTCATGATTCATTATTTATGATTCATGATTCAATTCATGATTCATGATTCAAGATTCATGATTTATGATTCAATTCATGATTCATGATTCATAATTCATGATTCATAATTCATGATTCAATTCATGATTCAATTCATGATTCATGATTCATGATTCATGATTCAATTCATGATTCATGATTCAATTCATGATTCATGATTCATGATTCAATTCATGATTCATGATTCATGATTCATGATTCAATTCATGATTCATGATTCATGATTCAATTCATGATTCAATTCATGATTCATGATTCAATTTATGATTCATGATTCATGAATTGAATCATGAATCATGAATCATGAATTGAATCATGAATTGAATCATAAATCATGAATCATGAATTCATGAATTGAATCATAAATTGAATCATGAATCATGAATCATGAATTGAATCATGAATCATGAATCATGAATTGAATCATGAATCATGAATCATGAATCATGAATTGAATCATAGATCATGAATCATGAATCAAATCATGAATCATGAATTCGTGAATTGAATCATGAATCATGAATCATGAATCATGAATTGAATCATGAATCATGAATTGAATCATGAATCATGAATCATGAATCATGAATTGAATCATAGATCATGAATCATGAATCAAATCATGAATCATGAATCATAAATCATGAATCATGAATCATGAATCTAATCATGAATCATGAATCATGAATTGAATCATGTATCAAGAATCATGAATCAAATCATGAATCATGAATTGAATCATGAATCAAGAATCATGAATCGAATCATGAATCATGAATCATGAATCATGAATTGAATCATGAATCATGAATTGAATCATGAATCATAAATCATGAATCATAAATTGAATCATGAATCATGATTCATGAATCATGAATCATAAATTGAATCATGAATCATGAATTGAATCATGAATTGAATCATGAATTGAATCATGAATCATGAATCATAAATTGAATCATGAATTAAATCATGAATCATGAATCATAAATTGAATCATGAATCATGAATCATGAATTGAATCATGAATTGAATCATGAATCATGAATCATGAAGTGTATCATGAATCATGAATTGAATCATGAATCAAGAATCATGAATCATGAATTGAATCATGAATCAAGAATCATGAATTGAATCATGTATCAAGAATCATGAATCAAATCATGAATCATGAATTGAATCATGAATCAAGAATCATGAATCGAATCATGAATCATGAATCATGAATTGATTCATGATTCAATTCATGATTCAATTCATGATTCATGATTCAATTTATGATTCATGATTCATGATTCATGATTCAATTCATGATTCATGATTCAATTCATGATTCATGATTCATGATTTAATTCATGATTCATGATTCATGATTCATGATTCAATTCATGATTCATGATTCATGATTCAATTCATGATTCAATTCATGATTCATGATTCAATTTATGATTCATGATTCATGAATTGAATCATGAATCATGAATCATGAATCATGAATTGAATCATGAATTGAATCATAAATCATGAATCATGAATTTGTGAATTGAATCATAAATTGAATCATGAATCATGAATCATGAATTGAATCATGAATCATGAATCATGAATTGAATCATGAATCATGAATCATGAATTGAATCATAGATCATGAATCATGAATCAAATCATGAATCATGAATTCGTGAATTGAATCATGAATCATGAATCATGAATCATGAATTGAATCATGAATCATGAATCATGAATTGAATCATGAATCATGAATCATGAATCATGAATTGAATCATAGGTCATGAATCATGAATCAAATCATGAATCATGAATCATGAATCATAAATCATGAATCATGAATCATGAATCTAATCATGAATCATGAATCATGAATTGAATCATGTATCAAGAATCATGAATCAAATCATGAATCATGAATTGAATCATGAATCAAGAATCATGAATCGAATCATGAATCATGAATCATGAATCATGAATCATGAATTGAATCATGAATCATGAATCATGAATCATGAATTGAATCATGAATCATAAATCATGAATCATAAATTGAATCATGAATCATGAATCATGAATCATGAATCATAAATTGAATCATGAATCATGAATTGAATCATGAATTGAATCATGAATTGAATCATGAATCATGAATCATAAATTGAATCATGAATTAAATCATGAATCATGAATCATAAATTGAATCATGAATCATGAATCATGAATTGAATCATGAATTGAATCATGAATCATGAATCATGAATTGAATCATGAATTGAATCATGAATCATGAATCATGAAGTGTATCATGAATCATGAATTGAATCATGAATCAAGAATCATGAATCATGAATTGATTAATGAATCAAGAATCATGAATTGAATCATGTATCAAGAATCATGAATCAAATCATGAATCATGAATTGAATCATGAATCAAGAATCATGAATCGAATCATGAATCATGAATCATGAATTGATTCATGATTCAATTCATGATTCAATTCATGATTCATGATTCAATTTATGATTCATGATTCATGATTCATGATTCAATTCATGATTCATGATTCAATTCATGATTCATGATTCATGATTTAATTCATGATTCATGATTCATGATTCATGATTCAATTCATGATTCATGATTCAATTCATGATTCAATTCATGATTCATGATTCAATTTATGATTCATGATTCATGAATTGAATCATGAATCATGAATCATGAATCATGAATTGAATCATGAATTGAATCATAAATCATGAATCATGAATTCGTGAATTGAATCATAAATTGAATCATGAATCATGAATCATGAATTGAATCATGAATCATGAATTGAATCATGAATCATGAATCATGAATCATGAATTGAATCATAGATCATGAATCATGAATCAAATCATGAATCATGAATTCGTGAATTGAATCATGAATCATGAATCATGAATCATGAATTGAATCATGAATCATGAATCATGAATTGAATCATGAATAATGAATCATGAATCATGAATTGAATCATAGATCATGAATCATGAATCAAATCATGAATCATGAATCATGAATCATAAATCATGAATCATGAATCATGAATCTAATCATGAATCATGAATCATGAATTGAATCATGTATCAAGAATCATGAATCAAATCATGAATCATGAATTGAATCATGAATCAAGAATCATGAATCATGAATTGAATCATGAATCATGAATCATGAATCATGAATTGAATCATGAATCATAAATCATGAATCATAAATTGAATCATGAATCATGAATCATGAATCATGAATCATAAATTGAATCATGAATCATGAATTGAATCATGAATTGAATCATGAATTGAATCATGAATCATGAATCATAAATTGAATCATGAATTAAATCATGAATCATGAATCATAAATTGAATCATGAATCATGAATCATGAATTGAATCATGAATTGAATCATGAATCATGAAGTGTATCATGAATCATGAATTGAATCATGAATCAAGAATCATGAATCATGAATTGAATCATGAATCAAGAATCATGAATTGAATCATGTATCAAGAATCATGAATCAAATCATGAATCATGAATTGAATCATGAATCAAGAATCATGAATCGAATCATGAATCATGAATCATGAATCATGAATTGATTCATGATTCAATTCATGATTCAATTCATGATTCATGATTCAATTTATGATTCATGATTCATGATTCATGATTCAATTCATGATTCAATTTATGATTCATGATTTATGATTCATGATTCAATTCATTAATCATGATTCAATTCATGATTCATGATTCATGATTCAATTCATGATTCATGATTCAATTCATGATTCATGATTCACGATTCATGATTCATGATTCAATTCATGATTCATGATTCATGATTCAATTCATGATTCATAATTCATGATTCAATTCATGATTCATGATTCTTGATTCAATTCATGATTCATGATTCATGATTCATGATTCGATTCATGATTCATGATTCATGATTCAATTCATGATTCATGATTCATGATTCAATTCATGATTTATAATTCATGATTCATGATTCATAATTCATGATTCATGATTCAATTCATGATTCATGATTCATGATTCAATTCATGATTCAATTCATGATTCATAATTCATTATTCAATTGATGATTCATGATTCGATTCATAATTCTTGATTCATGATTCATGATTCAATTCATGATTCATGATTCATGATTCATGATTCAATTCATGATTCATGATTCAATTCATGATTCATGATTCATGATTCATGATTCATGATTCGATTTATGATTCATGATTCATGATTCAATTCATGATTTATGATTCATGATTCGATTCATGATTCATGATTCAATTTATGATTCATGATTCATGATTCATGATTTAATTCATGATTCAAATCATGATTCATTATTCATGATTCTTGATTCATGATTCAATTCATGATTCATAATTCATGATTCATGAATCAATTCATGATTCATAATTCATGATTCATGATTAGATTCATGATTCATGATTCATGATTTATGATTCATGATTCATGATTCGATTCATGATTCGTGATCTATGATTCAATTCATGATTCAATTCATGATTCATGATTCATGATTCATGATTCAATTCATGATTCATGATTCATGATTCATGATTCATGATTCAATTCATGATTCATGATTCATGATTCATGATTTAATTCATGATTCATGATTCATGATTCATGATTCAATTCATGATTCATGATTCATAATTCAATTCATGATTCAATTCATGATTCATGATTCAATTTATGATTCATGATTCATGATTCATGATTCAAATTATGATTCAATTTATGATTCATGATTTATGATTCATGATTCAATTCATGATTCATGATTCATGATTCATGATTCGATTCATGATTCTTGATTTATGATTCAATTCATGATTCATGATTTGATTCATGATTCTTGATTCATGATTCGATTCATGATTTTTGATTCATGATTCAATTCATGATTCATGATTCTTGATTCATGATTCAATTCATGATTCATAATTCATGATTCATGATTCATGATTTATGATTCATGATTCATGATTCGATTCATGATTCATGATCTATGATTCAATTCATGATTCATGATTCATGATTCAGTTCATGATTCATGATTCATGATTCATGATTCAGTTCATGATTCATGATTCAATTCATGATTCATGATTCATGATTCATGATTCAATTCATGATTCATTAATCATGATTCATGATTTAATTCATGATTCATGATTCATGATTCATGATTCAATTCATGAATTATGATTCATGATTCAATTCATGATACATGATTCAATTCATGATTCAATTCATGTTTCATGATTCATGATTCAATTTATGATTCATGATTCATGATTCATGATTCAATTCATGATTCATAAATCATGATTCAAAATTCATGATTTATGATTCAATTCATGATTCAATTCATGATTCATGATTCATGATTCATGATTCAATTCATGATTCATGATTCATGATTCATGATTTAATTCATGATTCATGATTCAATTCATGATTCGATTCATGATTCAATTCATGATTCGATTCATGATTCATGATTCGATTCATGATTCATGAGTCATGATTCAATTATAGATTTATGATTCAATTCATGATTCATGATTCATGATTCAATTCATGATTCAATTCATGGTTCATGATTCAAAATTCATGATTCAATTCATGATTCATGATTCAATTCATGATTCATGATTCATGATTCAATTCATGATTCAATTCATGATTCATGATTCATGATTCAATTCATGATTCATGATTCGATTCATGATTCAATTAATGATTCGATTTATGATTCATGATTCAATTCATGATTCATGATCCATGAATCATGATTCAATTCATGATTCATGATTCATGATTCAATTCATGATTCAATTCATGATTCATGATTCATGATTCAATTCATGATTCAATTCATGATTCATAATTCATGACTCAATTTATGATTCATGATTCGATTCATGATTCATGATTCATGATTCATGATTCAATTCATGATTCATGATTCATGACTCAATTTATGATTTATGATTCATGATTCAATTCATGATTCATGATTCACTTCATGATTCAATTCATGATTCATGATTCATGATTCAATTCATGATTCAATTCATGATTCATGATTCATGATTCAATTCATGATTCATAAATCATGATTCATAATTCATGATTTATGATTCAATTCATGATTCAATTCATGATTCATGATTCATGATTCATGATTCGATTCATGATTCATGATCTATGATTCAATTCATGATTCATGATTCATGATTCATGATTCAATTCATGATTCATGATTCATGATTCATGATTCAATTCATGATTCATGATTCATGATTCAATTCATGATTCATGATTCAATTCATGATTCATGATTCATGATTCAATTCATGATTCATGATTCATGATTCATGATTCAATTCATGATTCATGATTCATGATTCATGATTCAATTCATGATTCATGATTCATGATTCATGATTCAATTCATGATTCATGATTCATGATTCATGATTCAATTCATGATTCATGATTCAATTCATGATTCATGATTCATGATTCATGATTCGATTCATGATTCTTGATTTATGATTCAATTCATGATTCATGATTTGATTCATGATTCTTGATTCATGATTCGATTCATGATTCTTGATTCATGATTCAATTCATGATTCATGATTCTTGATTCATGATTCAATTCATGATTCATAATTCATGATTCATGATTCATGATTTATGATTCATGATTCATGATTCATGATTCGATTCATGATTCATGATCTATGATTCAATTCATGATTCATGATTCATGATTCACGATTCAATTAATGATTCATGATTCATTATTCATGATTCAATTCATGATTCATGATTCAATTCATGATTCATGATTCATGATTCATGATTCAATTCATGATTCATTAATCATGATTCATGATTCAATTCATGATTCATGATTCATGATTCATGATTCAATTCATGAATTATGATTCATGATTCAATTCATGATTCATGATTCAATTCATGATTCAATTCATGTTTCATGATTCATGATTCAATTTATGATTCATGATTCATGATTCATGATTCAATTCATGATTCATAAATCATGATTCAAAATTCATGATTTATGATTCAATTCATGATTCAATTCATGATTCATGATTCATGATTCATGATTCAATTCATGATTCATGATTCATGATTCATGATTTAATTCATGATTCATGATTCAATTCATGATTCGATTCATGATTCAATTCATGATTCGATTCATGATTCATGATTTGATTCATGATTCATGAGTCATGATTCAATTATAGATTTATGATTCAATTCATGATTCATGATTAATGATTCAATTCATGATTCAATTCATGGTTCATGATTCATGATTCAAAATTCATGATTCAATTTATGATTCATGATTCAATTCATGATTCATGATTCATGATTCAATTCATGATTCAATTCATGATTCATGATTCATGATTCAATTCATGATTCATGATTCGATTCATGATTCAATTAATGATTCGATTCATGATTCATGATTCAATTCATGATTCATGATTCATGATTCAATTCATGATTCAATTCATGATTCATAATTCATGATTCAATTTATGATTCATGATTCGATTCATGATTCATGATTCATGATTCATGATTCAATTCATGATTCATGATTCATGATTCAATTCATGATTCATGATTCATGATTCAATTCATGATTCATGATTCATGATTCAATTCATGATTCATGATTCATGATTCAATTCATGATTCATGATTCAATTCATGATTCATGATTCATGATTCATGATTCATGATTCGATTTATGATTCATGATTCATGATTCAATTCATGATTCAATTCATGATTTATGATTCATGATTCGATTCATGATTCATGATTCAATTTATGATTCATGATTCATGATTCATGATTTAATTCATGATTCAAATCATGATTCATTATTCATGATTCTTGATTCATGATTCAATTCATGATTCATAATTCATGATTCATGAATCAATTCATGATTCATAATTCATGATTCAAAATTCATGATTTATGATTCAATTCATGATTCAATTCATGATTCATGATTCATGATTCATGATTCAATTCATGATTCATGATTCATGATTCATGATTCATGATTTAATTCATGATTCATGATTCAATTCATGATTCGATTCATGATTCAATTCATGATTCGATTCATGATTCATGATTCGATTCATGATTCATGAGTCATGATTCAATTATAGATTTATGATTCAATTCATGATTCATGATTCATGATTCAATTCATGATTCATGATTCAATTCATGATTCATGATTCATGATTCATGATTTAATTCATGATTCATGATTCATGATTCAATTCATGATTCATGATTCATGATTCAATTCATGATTCAATTCATGATTCATGATTCAATTTATGATTCATGATTCATGATTCATGATTCAATTCATGATTCAATTTATGATTCATGATTTATGATTCATGATTCAATTCATGATTCATGATTCATGATTCATGATTCAATTCATGATTCATGATTCAATTCATGATTCATGATTTGATTCATGATTCTTGATTCATGATTCTTGATTCATGATTCGATTCATGATTCTTGATTCATGATTCAATTCATGATTCATGATTCTTGATTCATGATTCAATTCATGATTCGATTCATGATTCTTGATTCATGATTCAATTCATGATTCATGATTCTTGATTCATGATTCAATTCATGATTCATAATTCATGATTCATAATTCATGATTCATGATTCATGATTTATGATTCATGATTCATGATTCGATTCATGATTCATGATCTATGATTCAATTCATGATTCATGATTCATGATTCATGATTCAGTTCATGATTCATGATTCATGATTCATGATTCAGTTCATGATTCATTAATCATGATTCATGATTTAATTCATGATTCATGATTCATGATTCATGATTCAATTCATGAATTATGATTCATGATTCAATTCTTGATTCATGATTCAATTCATGATTCAATTCATGTTTCATGATTCATGATTCAATTTATGATTCATGATTCATGATTCATGATTCAATTCATGATTCATAAATCATGATTCAAAATTCATGATTTATGATTCAATTCATGATTCAATTCATGATTCATGATTCATGATTCATGATTCAATTCATGATTCATGATTCATGATTCATGATTCATGATTTAATTCATGATTCATGATTCAATTCATGATTCGATTCATGATTCAATTCATGATTCGATTCATGATTCATGATTCGATTCATGATTCATGAGTCATGATTCAATTATAGATTTATGATTCAATTCATGATTCATGATTCATGATTCAATTCCTGATTCAATTCATGGTTCATGATTCATGATTCAAAATTCATGATTCAATTCATGATTCATGATTCAATTCATGATTCATGATTCATGATTCAATTCATGATTCAATTCATGATTCATGATTCATGATTCAATTCATGATTCATGATTCGATTCATGATTCAATTAATGATTCGATTCATGATTCATGATTCAATTCATGATTCATGATCCATGAATCATGATTCAATTCATGATTCATGATTCATGATTCAATTCATGATTCAATTCATGATTCATAATTCATGACTCAATTTATGATTCATGATTCGATTCATGATTCATGATTCATGATTCAATTCATGATTCATGATTCATGATTCAATTCATGATTCATGATTCATGATTCAATTCATGATTCATGATTCAATTCATGATTCATGATTCACTTCATGATTCATGATTCATGATTCAATTCATGATTCAATTCATGATTCATGATTCATGATTCAATTTATGATTCATGATTCATGATTTAATTCATGATTCAATTTATGATTCATGATTCATGATTCAATTCATGATTCAATTCATGATTCATGATTCATGATTCAATTCATGATTCATAAATCATGATTCATAATTCATGATTTATGATTCAATTCATGATTCAATTCATGATTCATGATTCATGATTCATGATTCATGATTCGATTCATGATTCATGATCTATGATTCAATTCATGATTCATGATTCATGATTCATGATTCAATTCATGATTCATGATTCATGATTCATGATTCAATTCATGATTCATGATTCATGATTCAATTCATGATTCATGATTCATGATTCAATTCATGATTCATGATTCATGATTCATGATTCAATTCATGATTCATGATTCATGATTCATGATTCAATTCATGATTCATGATTCATGATTCATGATTCAATTCATGATTCATGATTCATGATTCAATTCATGATTCAATTCATGATTCATGATTCAATTCATGATTCATGATTCATGATTCATGATTCGATTCATGATTCTTGATTTATGATTCAATTCATGATTCATGATTTGATTCATGATTCTTGATTCATGATTCGATTCATGATTCTTGATTCATAATTCATGATTCAATTTATGATTCATGATTCAATTCATGATTCATAATTCATGATTCATGATTTATGATTCATGATTCATGATTCATGATTCGATTCATGATTCGATTCATGATTCATGATCTATGATTCAATTCATGATTCATGATTCACGATTCAATTAATGATTCATGATTCATTATTCATGATTCAATTCATGATTCATGATTCAATTCATGATTCATGATTCATGATTCAATTCATGATTCATTAATCATGATTCATGATTCAATTCATGATTCATGATTCATGATTCAATTCATGAATTATGGTTCATGATTCAATTCATGATTCATGATTCAATTCATGATTCAATTCATGTTTCATGATTCATGATTCAATTTATGATTCATGATTCATGATTCATGATTCAATTCATGATTCATAAATCATGATTCAAAATTCATGATTTATGATTCAATTCATGATTCAATTCATGATTCATGATTCATGATTCATGATTCAATTCATGATTCATGATTCATGATTCATGATTCATGATTTAATTCATGATTCATGATTCAATTCATGATTCGATTCATGATTCAATTCATGATTCGATTCATGATTCATGATTCTATTCATGATTCATGAGTCATGATTCAATTATAGATTTATGATTCAATTCATGATTCATGATTAATGATTCAATTCATGATTCAATTCATGGTTCATGATTCATGATTCAAAATTCATGATTCAATTTATGATTCATGATTCAATTCATGATTCATGATTCATGATTCAATTCATGATTCAATTCATGATTCATGATTCATGATTCAATTCATGATTCATGATTCGATTCATGATTCAATTAATGATTCGATTCATGATTCATGATTCAATTCATGATTCATGATTCATGAATCAATTCATGATTCAATTCATGATTCATAATTCATGATTCAATTTATGATTCATGATTCGATTCATGATTCATGATTCATGATTCATGATTCAATTCATGATTCATGATTCATGATTCAATTCATGATTTATGATTCATGATTCAATTCATGATTCATGATTCATGATTCATGATTCAATTCATGATTCATGATTCATGATTCATGATTCGATTCATGATTCAATTCATGATTCGAATCATGATTCATGATTCATGATTCGATTCATGATTCATGAGTCATGATTCAATTATAGATTCATGATTCAAATTATGATTCATGATTCATGATTCAATTCATGATTCAATTCATGGTTCATGATTCATGATTCAAAATTCATGATTCAATTCATGATTCATGATTCAATTCATGATTCATGATTCATGATTCAATTTATGATTCAATTCATGATTCATGATTCATGATTCAATTCATGATTCATGATTCATGATTCAATTCATGATTCATGATTCATGATTCAATTCATGATTCATGATTCAATTCATGATTCAATTCATGATTCAATTCATGATTCATGATTCATGATTCATGATTCAATTCATGATTCATGATTTAATTCATGATTCAATTCATGATTCAATTCATGATTCATGATTCATGATTCATAAATCATGATTCATAATTCATGATTTATGATTCAATTCATGATTCATGATTCATAATTCATGATTCATGATTTAATTCATGATTCATGATTCAATTCATGATTCGATTCATGACTCAATTCATGATTCGATTCATGATTCATGATTCATGATTCGATTCATGATTCATGAGTCATGATTCAATTCTAGATTCATGATTCAATTCATGATTCATGATTCATGATTCATAATTCATGATTCAATTCATGATTCATGATTCAAGATTCATGATTTATGATTCAATTCATGATTCATGATTCATTATTCAATTCATGATTCATAATTCATGATTCAATTCATGATTCAATTCATGATTCATGATTCATGATTCATGATTCGATTCATGATTCATGATTCAATTCAAGATTCATGATTCATGATTTATGATTCAATTCATGATTCCTAATTCATGATTCATGATTTAATTCATGATTCATGATTCATGATTCAATTCATGATTCAATTCATGATTCATAATTCATGATTCAATTCATGATTCATGATTCGATTCATGATTCATTATTTATGATTCATGATTCAATTCATGATTCATGATTCATGATTCAATTCATGATTCATGATTCATGATTCATGATTCAATTCATGATTCATGATTCATGATTCATGATTCAATTCATGATTCATGATTCAATTCATGATTCATGATTCATGATTCATGATTTAATTCATGATTCATGATTCATGATTCATGATTTAATTCATGATTCATGATTCATGATTCAATTCATGATTCATGATTCATGATTCAATTCATGATTCATGATTCAATTTATGATTCATGATTCATGATTCATGATTCAATTCATGATTCAATTTATGATTCATGTTTTATGATTCATGATTCAATTCATGATTCATAATTCAATTCATGATTCATGATTCGATTCATGATTCTTGATTTATGATTCAATTCATGATTCATGATTCTTGATTCATGATTCAATTCATGATTCATAATTCATGATTCATGATTTATGATTCATGATTCATGATTCGATTCATGATTCATGATCTATGATTCAATTCATGATTCATGATTCATGATTCATGATTTAATTCATGATTCATGATTCATGATTCAATTCATGATTCATGATTCAATTCATGATTCATGATTCATGATTCAATTCATGATTCATGATTCAATTCATGATTCGATTCATGATTCATGATTCATGATTCGATTCATGATTCATGAGTCATGATTCAATTCTAGATTCATGATTCAATTCATGATTCATGATTCATGATTCATAATTCATGATTCAATTCATGATTCATGATTCAAGATTCATGATTTATGATTCAATTCATGATTCATGATTCATGATTCAATTCATGATTCATAATTCATGATTCAATTCATGATTCAATTCATGATTCATGATTCATGATTCATGATTCGATTCATGATTCATGATTCAATTCAAGATTCATGATTCATGATTTATGATTCAATTCATGATTCATAATTCATGATTCATGATTTAATTCATGATTCATGATTCATGATTCAATTCATGATTCATGATTCGATTCATGATTCATTATTTATGATTCATGATTCAATTCATGATTCATGATTCATGATTCAATTCATGATTCATGATTCATGATTCATGATTCAATTCATGATTCATGATTCATGATTCATGATTCAATTCATGATTCATGATTCAATTCATGATTCATGATTCATGATTTAATTCATGATTCATGATTCATGATTCATGATTCAATTCATGATTCATGATTCATGATTCAATTCATGATTCAATTCATGATTCATGATTCAATTTATGATTCATGATTCATGATTCAATTCATGATTCAATTTATGATTCATAATTCAATTCATGATTCATGATTCGATTCATGATTCTTGATTTATGATTCAATTCATGATTCATGATTCTTGATTCATGATTCAATTCATGATTCATAATTCATGATTCATATTCATGATTTATGATTCATGATTCATGATTCATGATTCAATTCATGATTCATGATCTATGATTCAATTCATGATTCATGATTCATGATTCATGATTCAATTCATGATTCATGATTCATGATTCAATTCATGATTCATGATTCAATTCATGATTCATGATTCATGATTCATGATTCAATTCATGATTCATGATTCAATTCATGATTCGATTCATGACTCAATTCATGATTCGATTCATGATTCATGATTCATGATTCGATTCATGATTCATGAGTCATGATTCAATTCTAGATTCATGATTCAATTCATGATTCATGATTCATGATTCATAATTCATGATTCAATTCATGATTCATGTTTCAAGATTCATGATTTATGATTCAATTCATGATTCATGATTCAATTCATGATTCATAATTCATGATTCAATTCATGATTCAATTCATGATTCATGATTCATGATTCATGATTCGATTCATGATTCATGATTCAATTCAAGATTCATGATTCATGATTTATGATTCAATTCATGATTCATAATTCATGATTCATGATTTAATTCATGATTCATGATTCATGATTCAATTCATGATTCATGATTCGATTCATGATTCATTATTTATGATTCATGATTCAATTCATGATTCATGATTCATGATTCAATTCATGATTCATGATTCATGATTCATGATTCAATTCATGATTCATGATTCATGATTCATGATTCAATTCATGATTCATGATTCAATTCATGATTCATGATTCATGATTCATGATTTAATTCATGATTCATGATTCATGATTCAATTCATGATTCATGATTCATGATTCAATTCATGATTCATGATTCAATTTATGATTCATGATTCATGATTCAATTCATGATTCAATTTATGATTCATAATTCAATTCATGATTCATGATTCGATTCATGATTCTTGATTTATGATTCAATTCATGATTCATGATTCTTGATTCATGATTCAATTCATGATTCATAATTCATGATTCATATTCATGATTTATGATTCATGATTCATGATTCATGATTCGATTCATGATTCATGATCTATGATTCAATTCATGATTCATGATTCATGATTCATGATTCAATTTATGATTCATGATTCATGATTCAATTCATGATTCATGATTCAATTCATGATTCATGATTCATGATTCATGATTCAATTCATGATTCATGATTCAATTCATGATTCATGATTCAATTCATGATTCAATTCATGTTTCATGATTCATGATTCAATTTATGATTCATGATTCATGATTCATGATTCAATTCATGATTCAATTCATGTTTCATGATTCATGATTCAATTCATGATTCATGATTCATGATTCAATTCATGATTCATGATTCAATTCATGATTCATGATTCATGATTCATGATTTAATTCATGATTCATGATTCATGATTCATGATTCGATTCATGATTCATGATTCATGATTCAATTCATGATTCAATTCATGATTCATGATTCAATTTATGATTTATGATTCATGATTCATGATTCAATTCATGATTCAATTTATGATTCATGATTTATGATTCATGATTCAATTCATGATTCATGATTCAATTCATGATTCATGATTCATGATTCGATTCATGATTCTTGATTTATGATTCAATTCATGATTCATGATTTGATTCATGATTCTTGATTCATGATTCGATTCATGATTCTTGATTCATGATTCATGATTCATGATTCATAATTCATGATTCATGATTCATGATTTGTGATTCATGATTCATGATTCATGATTCGATTCATGATTCATGATCTATGATTCAATTCATGATTCATGATTCATGATTCATGATTCATGATTCAATACATGATTCATGATTCATGATTCAATTCATGATTCATGATTCAATTCATGATTCATGATTCATGATTCATGATTCAATTCATGATTCATGATTCAATTCATGATTCATGATTCAATTCATGATTCAATTCATGTTTCATGATTCATGATTCAATTTATGATTCATGATTCATGATTCATGATTCAATTCATGATTCAATTCATGTTTCATGATTCATGATTCAATTCATGATTCATGATTCATGATTCAATTCATGATTCATGATTCATGATTCATGATTTAATTCATGATTCATGATTCATGATTCAATTCATGATTCATGATTCATGATTCAATTCATGATTCAATTTATGATTCATGATTCAATTTATGATTCATGATTCATGATTCATGATTCAATTCATGATTCAATTTATGATTCATGATTTATGATTCATGATTCAATTCATGATTCATGATTCAATTCATGATTCATGATTCATGATTCGATTCATGATTCTTGATTTATGATTCAATTCATGATTCTTGATTCATGATTCATGATTCATGATTCATAATTCATGATTCATGATTCATTATTTATGATTCATGATTCATGATTCATGATATGATTCATTATTTATGATTCATGATTCATGATTCATGATTCATGATTCATGATTCAATTCATGATTCATGATTCATGATTCAATTCATGATTCATGATTCAATTCATGATTCATGATTCATGATTCATGATTCAATTCATGATTCATGATTCTTGATTCATGATTCAATTCATGATTCATGATTCTTGATTCATGATTCAATTCATGATTCATAATTCATGATTCATGATTCATGATTTATGATTCATGATTCATGATTCATGATTCGATTCATGATTCATGATCTATGATTCAATTCATGATTCATGATTCATGATTCATGATTCAATTCATGATTCATGATTCATGATTCATGATTCAATTCATGATTCATGATTCATGATTCAATTCATGATTCATGATTCATGATTCAATTCATGATTCATGATTCATGATTCAATTCATGATTCAATTCATGATTCATGATTCATGATTCAATTCATGATTCATGATTCATGATTCAATTCATGATTCATGATTCATGATTCAATTCATGATTCATGATTCAATTCATGATTCATGATTCATGATTCATGATTCAATTCATGATTCATGATTCTTGATTCATGATTCAATTCATGATTCATAATTCATGATTCATGATTCATGATTTATGATTCATGATTCATGATTCATGATTCGATTCATGATTCATGATCTATGATTCAATTCATGATTCATGATTCATGATTCATGATTCAATTCATGATTCATGATTCATGATTCATGATTCAATTCATGATTCATGATTCATGATTCAATTCATGATTCATGATTCATGATTCACTTCATGATTCATGATTCATGATTCAATTCATGATTCAATTCATGATTCATGATTCATGATTCAATTTATGATTCATGATTCATGATTTAATTCATGATTCAATTTATGATTCATGATTCATGATTCAATTCATGATTCAATTCATGATTCATGATTCATGATTCAATTAATGATTCAATTCATGATTCATGATTCATGATTCGATTCATGATTCTTGATCTATGATTCAATTCATGATTCATGATTCATGATTCATGATACAATTCATGATTCATGATTCATGATTCATGATTCAATTCATGATTCATGATTCATGATTCATGATTCAATTCAATTCATGATTCATGATTCATGATTCATGATTCAATTCATAATTCATGATTCATGATTCATGATTCAATTCATGATTCATGATTCATGATTCAATTCATGATTCAATTCATGATTCATGATTCATGTTTCAATTCATGATTCATGATTCATGATTCATGATTCGATTCATGATTCTTGATTTATGATTCAATTCATGATTCATGATTTGATTCATGATTCTTGATTCATGATTCGATTCATGATTCTTGATTCATGATTCAATTCATGATTCATGATTCTTGATTCATGATTCAATTCATGATTCATAATTCATGATTCATGATTCATGATTTATGATTCATGATTCATGATTCATGATTCGATTCATGATTCATGATCTATGATTCAATTCATGATTCATGATTCATGATTCATGATTCAATTAATGATTCATGATTCATGATTCATGATTCAATTCATGATTCATGATTCAATTCATGATTCATGATTCATGATTCAATTCATGATTCATTAATCATGATTCATGATTCAATTCATAATTCATGATTCATGATTCATGATTCAATTCATGAATTATGATTCATGATTCAATTCATGATTCATGATTCAATTCATGATTCAATTCATGTTTCATGATTCATGATTCAATTTATGATTCATGATTCATGATTCATGATTCAATTCATGATTCATAAATCATGATTCAAAATTCATGATTTATGATTCAATTCATGATTCAATTCATGATTCATGAGTCATGATTCAATTATAGATTTATGATTCAATTCATGATTCATGATTCAATTCATGATTCAATTCATGGTTCATGATTCATGATTCAAAATTCATGATTCAATTCATGATTCATGATTCAATTCATGATTCATGATTCATGATTCAATTCATGATTCAATTCATGATTCATGATTCATGATTCAATTCATGATTCATGATTCGATTCATGATTCAATTAATGATTCGATTCATGATTCATGATTCAATTCATGATTCATAATTCATGATTCAATTTATGATTCATGATTCGATTCATGATTCATGATTCATGATTCATGATTCAATTCATGATTCATGATTCATGATTCAATTCATGATTCATGATTCATGATTCAATTCATGATTCATGATTCATGATTCATGATTCAATTCATGATTCATGATTCATGATTCATGATTCACTTCATGATTCATGATTCATGATTCAATTCATGATTCAATTCATGATTCATGATTCATGATTCAATTTATGATTCATGATTCATGATTTAATTCATGATTCAATTTATGATTCATGATTCATGATTCAATTCATGATTCAATTCATGATTCATGATTCATGATTCAATTCATGATTCATAAATCATGATTCATAATTCATGATTTATGATTCAATTCATGATTCAATTCATGATTCATGATTCATGATTCATGATTCATGATTCAATTCATGATTCATGATCTATGATTCATGATTCATGATTCATGATTCCTGATTCAATTCATGATTCATGATTCATGATTCATGATTCAATTCATGATTCATGATTCATGATTCAATTCATGATTCATGATTCATGATTCATGATTCAATTCATGATTCATGATTCATGATTCATGATTCAATTCATGATTCATGATTCATGATTCATGATTCAATTCATGATTCAATTCATGATTCATGATTCATGATTCAATTTATGATTCATGATTCATGATTCATGATTCATGATTCAATTTATGATTTATGATTCATGATTCAATTCATGATTCATGATTCATGATTCATGATTCAATTCATGATTCATGATTCATGATTCATGATTCGATTCATGATTCTTGATTCATCATTCAATTCATGATTCATGATTTGATTCATGATTCTTGATACATGATTCAATTCATGATTCTTGATTCATGATTCAATTCATGATTTATGATTCTTGATTCATGATTCAATTCATGATTCATGATTCAATTCATGATTCATAATTCATGATTCATAATTCATGATTCATGAATCAATTCATGTTTCATAATTCATGATTCATGATTCAATTCATGATTCATGATTCATGATTCATGATTCAATTCATGATTCATGATTCATGATTCAATTCATGATTCATGATTCATGATTCAATTCATGATTCAATTCATGTTTCATGATTCATGATTGAATTTATGATTCATGATTCATGATTCATGATTCAATTCATGATTCATAAATCATGATTCATAATTCATGATTTATGATTCAATTCATGATTCAATTCATGATTCATGATTCATGATTCATGATTCAATTCATGATTCATGATTCATGATTCATGATTCATGATTTAATTCATGATTCATGATTCAATTCATGATTCGATTCATGATTCAATTCATGATTCAATTCATGATTCATGATTCATGATTAAATTCATGATTCATGAGTCATGATTCAATTATAGATTCATGATTCATGATTCAATTCATGATTCATGATTCAATTCATGATTCAATTCATGATTCAATTCATGATTCAATTCATGATTCATGATTCATGATTCATAAATCATGATTCATAATTCATGATTTATGATTCAATTCATGATTCATGATTCATGATTCATGATTCATGATTCATGATTTAATTCATGATTCATGATTCAATTCATGATTCGATTCATGATTCAATTCATGATTCGATTCATGATTCATGATTCATGATTCGATTCATCATTCATGAGTCATGATTCAATTCTAGATTCATGATTCAATTCATGATTCATGATTCATGATTCATAATTCATGATTCAATTCATGATTCATGATTCAAGATTCATGATTTATGATTCAATTCATGATTCATGATTCATGATTCAATTCATGATTAGTAATTCATGATTCAATTCATGATTCATGATTCAAGATTCATGATTTATGATTCAATTCATGATTCATGATTCATGATTCAATTCATGATTAGTAATTCATGATTCAATTCATGATTCAATTCATGATTCATGATTCATGATTCATGATTCGATTCATGATTCATGATTCAATTCAAGATTCATGATTCATGATTTATGATTCAATTCATGATTCATAATTCATGATTCATGATTTAATTCATGATTCATGATTCATGATTCAATTCATGATTCAATTCATGATTCATAATTCATGATTCAATTCATGATTCATGATTCGATTCATGATTCATTATTTATGATTCATGATTCAATTCATGATTCATGATTCATGATTCAATTCATGATTCATGATTCATGATTCATGATTCAATTCATGATTCATGATTCATGATTCATGATTCAATTCATGATTCATGATTCAATTCATGATTCATGATTTAATTCATGATTCATGATTCATGATTCAATTCATGATTCATGATTCATGATTCAATTCATGATTCAATTCATGATTCATGATTCAATTCATGATTCATGATTCAATTTATGATTCATGATTCATGATTCATGATTCAATTCATGATTCATGATTCATGATTCATGATTCAATTCATGATTCATGATTCATGATTCATGATTCAAATTATGATTCATGATTCATGATTCAATTCATGATTCAATTCATGATTCATGATTCATGTTTCAATTCATGATTCATGATTCATGATTCATGATTCGATTCATGATTCTTGATTTATGATTCAATTCATGATTCATGATTTGATTCATGATTCTTGATTCATGATTCGATTCATGATTCTTGATTCATGATTCAATTCATGATTCATGATTCTTGATTCATGATTCAATTCATGATTCATAATTCATGATTCATGATTCATGATTTATGATTCATGATTCATGATTCATGATTCGATTCATGATCTATGATTCAATTCATGATTCATGATTCATGATTCATGATTCAATTCATGATTCATGATTCATGATTCATGATTCAATTCATGATTCATGATTCAATTCATGATTCATGATTCATGATTCATGATTCAATTCATGATTCATTAATCATGATTCATGATTCAATTCATAATTCATGATTCATGATTCAATTCATGAATTATGATTCATGATTCAATTCATGATTCATGATTCAATTCATGATTCAATTCATGTTTCATGATTCATGATTCAATTTATGATTCATGATTCATGATTCATGATTCAATTCATGATTCATAAATCATGATTCAAAATTCATGATTTATGATTCAATTCATGATTCAATTCATGATTCATGAGTCATGATTCAATTATAGATTTATGATTCAATTCATGATTCATGATTCAATTCATGATTCAATTCATGGTTCATGATTCATGATTCAAAATTCATGATTCAATTCATGATTCATGATTCAATTCATGATTCATGATTCATGATTCAATTCATGATTCAATTCATGATTCATGATTCATGATTCAATTCATGATTCATGATTCGATTCATGATTCAATTAATGATTCGATTCATGATTCATGATTCAATTCATGATTCATAATTCATGATTCAATTTATGATTCATGATTCGATTCATGATTCATGATTCATGATTCATGATTCAATTCATGATTCATGATTCATGATTCAATTCATGATTCATGATTCATGATTCAATTCATGATTCATGATTCATGATTCATGATTCAATTCATGATTCATGATTCATGATTCATGATTCACTTCATGATTCATGATTCATGATTCAATTCATGATTCAATTCATGATTCATGATTCATGATTCAATTTATGATTCATGATTCATGATTTAATTCATGATTCAATTTATGATTCATGATTCATGATTCAATTCATGATTCAATTCATGATTCATGATTCATGATTCAATTCATGATTCATAAATCATGATTCATAATTCATGATTTATGATTCAATTCATGATTCAATTCATGATTCATGATTCATGATTCATGATCTATGATTCATGATTCATGATTCATGATTCATGATTCCTGATTCAATTCATGATTCATGATTTAATTCATGATTCATGATTCATGATTCATGATTCAATTCATGATTCATGATTCATGATTCAATTCATGATTCAATTCATGATTCATGATTTAATTCATGATTCATGATTCATGATTCAATTCATGATTCAATTCATGATTCATGATTTAATTCATGATTCATGATTCATGATTCATGATTCAATTCATGATTCATGATTCATGATTCATGATTCAATTCATGATTCATGATTCATGATTCATGATTCAATTCATGATTCATGATTCATGATTCATGATTCAATTCATGATTCAATTCATGATTCATGATTCATGATTCAATTTATGATTCATGATTCATGATTCATGATTCATGATTCAATTTATGATTTATGATTCATGATTCAATTCATGATTCATGATTCATGATTCATGATTCAATTCATGATTCATGATTCATGATTCATGATTCGATTCATGATTCTTGATTCATCATTCAATTCATGATTCATGATTTGATTCATGATTCTTGATACATGATTCAATTCATGATTCTTGATTCATGATTCAATTCATGATTCATGATTCTTGATTCATGATTCAATTCATGATTCATGATTCAATTCATGATTCATAATTCATGATTCATAATTCATGATTCATGAATCAATTCATGTTTCATAATTCATGATTCATGATTCAATTCATGATTCATGATTCATGATTCATGATTCAATTCATGATTCATGATTCATGATTCAATTCATGATTCAATTCATGTTTCATGATTCATGATTCAATTTATGATTCATGATTCATGATTCATGATTCATTTCATGATTCATAAATCATGATTCATAATTCATGATTTATGATTCAATTCATGATT
Source organism: Mixophyes australis (assembly GCA_036250195.1). Taxonomy (NCBI): domain Eukaryota; kingdom Metazoa; phylum Chordata; class Amphibia; order Anura; family Limnodynastidae; genus Mixophyes; species Mixophyes australis. Next base: position 246,011,043 of record JAVHZZ010000003.1, read on the forward strand.
CAATTCATGATTCATGATTCATGATTCATGATTCAATTCATGATTCATGATTCATGATTCATGATTCATGATTTAATTCATGATTCATGATTCAATTCATGATTCGATTCATGATTCAATTCATGATTCGATTCATGATTCATGATTCATGATTAAATTCATGATTCATGAGTCATGATTCAATTATAGATTCATGATTCATGATTCAATTCATGATTCATGATTCAATTCATGATTCAATTCATGATTCAATTCATGATTCAATTCATGATTCATGATTCATAAATCATGATTCATAATTCATGATTTATGATTCAATTCATGATTCATGATTCATGATTCATGATTCATGATTCATGATTCAATTCATGATTCATGATTCAATTCATGATTCATGATTCATGATTCATGATTCAATTCATGATTCATTAATCATGATTCATGATTCAATTCATAATTCATGATTCATGATTCATGATTCAATTCATGAATTATGATTCATGATTCAATTCATGATTCATGATTCAATTCATGATTCAATTCATGTTTCATGATTCATGATTCAATTTATGATTCATGATTCATGATTCATGATTCAATTCATGATTCATAAATCATGATTCAAAATTCATGATTTATGATTCAATTCATGATTCAATTCATGATTCATGAGTCATGATTCAATTATAGATTTATGATTCAATTCATGATTCATGATTCAATTCATGATTCAATTCATGGTTCATGATTCATGATTCAAAATTCATGATTCAATTCATGATTCATGATTCAATTCATGATTCATGATTCATGATTCAATTCATGATTCAATTCATGATTCATGATTCATGATTCAATTCATGATTCATGATTCGATTCATGATTCAATTAATGATTCGATTCATGATTCATGATTCAATTCATGATTCATAATTCATGATTCAATTTATGATTCATGATTCGATTCATGATTCATGATTCATGATTCATGATTCAATTCATGATTCATGATTCAATTCATGATTCATGATTCATGATTCAATTCATGATTCATGATTCATGATTCATGATTCAATTCATGATTCATGATTCATGATTCATGATTCACTTCATGATTCATGATTCATGATTCAATTCATGATTCAATTCATGATTCATGATTCATGATTCAATTTATGATTCATGATTCATGATTTAATTCATGATTCAATTTATGATTCATGATTCATGATTCAATTCATGATTCAATTCATGATTCATGATTCATGATTCAATTCATGATTCATAAATCATGATTCATAATTCATGATTTATGATTCAATTCATGATTCAATTCATGATTCATGATTCGATTCATGATTCATGATCTATGATTCATGATTCATGATTCATGATTCATGATTCCTGATTCAATTCATGATTCATGATTCATGATTCATGATTCAATTCATGATTCATGATTCATGATTCAATTCATGATTCATGATTCATGATTCAATTCATGATTCATGATTCATGATTCATGATTCAATTCATGATTCATGATTCATGATTCATGATTCAATTCATGATTCATGATTCATGATTCATGATTCAATTCATGATTCAATTCATGATTCATGATTCATGATTCAATTTATGATTCATGATTCATGATTCAATTTATGATTCATGATTCATGATTCATGATTCATGATTCAATTTATGATTTATGATTCATGATTCAATTCATGATTCATGATTCATGATTCATGATTCAATTCATGATTCATGATTCATGATTCATGATTCGATTCATGATTCTTGATTCATCATTCAATTCATGATTCATGATTTGATTCATGATTCTTGATACATGATTCAATTCATGATTCTTGATTCATGATTCAATTCATGATTCATGATTCTTGATTCATGATTCAATTCATGATTCATGATTCAATTCATGATTCATAATTCATGATTCATAATTCATGATTCATGAATCAATTCATGTTTCATAATTCATGATTCATGATTCAATTCATGATTCATGATTCATGATTCATGATTCAATTCATGATTCATGATTCATGATTCAATTCATGATTCAATTCATGTTTCATGATTCATGATTCAATTTATGATTCATGATTCATGATTCATGATTCATTTCATGATTCATAAATCATGATTCATAATTCATGATTTATGATTCAATTCATGATTCAATTCATGATTCATGATTCATGATTCATGATTCAATTCATGATTCATGATTCATGATTCATGATTTAATTCATGATTCATGATTCAATTCATGATTCGATTCATGATTCAATTCATGATTCGATTCATGATTCATGATTCATGATTAAATTCATGATTCATGAGTCATGATTCAATTATAGATTCATGATTCATGATTCAATTCATGATTCATGATTCAATTCATGATTCAATTCATGATTCAATTCATGATTCAATTCATGATTCATGATTCATGATTCATAAATCATGATTCATAATTCATGATTTATGATTCAATTCATGATTCATGATTCATGATTCATGATTCATGATTCAATTCATGATTCATGATTCAATTCATGATTCATGATTCATGATTCATGATTCAATTCATGATTCATTAATCATGATTCATGATTCAATTCATAATTCATGATTCATGATTCATGATTCAATTCATGAATTATGATTCATGATTCAATTCATGATTCATGATTCAATTCATGATTCAATTCATGTTTCATGATTCATGATTCAATTTATGATTCATGATTCATGATTCATGATTCAATTCATGATTCATAAATCATGATTCAAAATTCATGATTTATGATTCAATTCATGATTCAATTCATGATTCATGAGTCATGATTCAATTATAGATTTATGATTCAATTCATGATTCATGATTCAATTCATGGTTCATGATTCATGATTCAAAATTCATGATTCAATTCATGATTCATGATTCAATTCATGATTCATGATTCATGATTCAATTCATGATTCAATTCATGATTCATGATTCATGATTCAATTCATGATTCATGATTCGATTCATGATTCAATTAATGATTCGATTCATGATTCATGATTCAATTCATGATTCATAATTCATGATTCAATTTATGATTCATGATTCGATTCATGATTCATGATTCATGATTCATGATTCAATTCATGATTCATGATTCAATTCATGATTCATGATTCATGATTCAATTCATGATTCATGATTCATGATTCATGATTCAATTCATGATTCATGATTCATGATTCATGATTCACTTCATGATTCATGATTCATGATTCAATTCATGATTCAATTCATGATTCATGATTCATGATTCAATTTATGATTCATGATTCATGATTTAATTCATGATTCAATTTATGATTCATGATTCATGATTCAATTCATGATTCAATTCATGATTCATGATTCATGATTCAATTCATGATTTATAAATCATGATTCATAATTCATGATTTATGATTCAATTCATGATTCAATTCATGATTCATGATTCATGATTCATGATTCGATTCATGATTCATGATCTATGATTCATGATTCATGATTCATGATTCATGATTCCTGATTCAATTCATGATTCATGATTCATGATTCATGATTCAATTCATGATTCATGATTCATGATTCAATTCATGATTCATGATTCATGATTCATGATTCAATTCATGATTCATGATTCATGATTCATGATTCAATTCATGATTCATGATTCATGATTCATGATTCAATTCATGATTCATGATTCATGATTCATGATTCAATTCATGATTCATGATTCATGATTCAATTTATGATTCATGATTCATGATTCATGATTCATGATTCAATTTATGATTTATGATTCATGATTCAATTCATGATTCATGATTCATGATTCATGATTCAATTCATGATTCATGATTCATGATTCGATTCATGATTCTTGATTCATCATTCAATTCATGATTCATGATTTGATTCATGATTCTTGATACATGATTCAATTCATGATTCTTGATTCATGATTCAATTCATGATTCATGATTCTTGATTCATGATTCAATTCATGATTCATGATTCAATTCATGATTCATAATTCATGATTCATAATTCATGATTCATGAATCAATTCATGTTTCATAATTCATGATTCATGATTCAATTCATGATTCATGATTCATGATTCATGATTCAATTCATGATTCATGATTCATGATTCAATTCATGATTCAATTCATGTTTCATGATTCATGATTCAATTTATGATTCATGATTCATGATTCATGATTCATTTCATGATTCATAAATCATGATTCATAATTCATGATTTATGATTCAATTCATGATTCAATTCATGATTCATGATTCATGATTCATGATTCAATACATGATTCATGATTCATGATTCATGATTCATGATTTAATTCATGATTCATGATTCAATTCATGATTCGATTCATGATTCAATTCATGATTCGATTCATGATTCATGATTCATGATTCATGATTCATGATTTAATTCATGATTCATGATTCAATTCATGATTCGATTCATGATTCAATTCATGATTCGATTCATGATTCATGATTCATGATTAAATTCATGATTCATGAGTCATGATTCAATTATAGATTCATGATTCATGATTCAATTCATGATTCATGATTCAATTCATGATTCAATTCATGATTCAATTCATGATTCAATTCATGATTCATGATTCATGATTCATAAATCATGATTCATAATTCATGATTTATGATTCAATTCATGATTCATGATTCATGATTCATGATTCATGATTCATGATTTAATTCATGATTCATGATTCAATTCATGATTCGATTCATGATTCAATTCATGATTCGATTCATAATTCATGATTCATGATTCGATTCATCATTCATGAGTCATGATTCAATTCTAGATTCATGATTCAATTCATGATTCATGATTCATGATTCATAATTCATGATTCAATTCATGATTCATGATTCAAGATTCATGATTTATGATTCAATTCATGATTCATGATTCATGATTCATAATTCATGATTCAATTCATGATTCAATTCATGATTCAATTCATGATTCATGATTCATGATTCATGATTCGATTCATGATTCATGATTCAATTCAAATATTCATGATTCATGATTTATGATTCAATTCATGATTCATAATTCATGATTCATGATTTAATTCATGATTCATGATTCATGATTCAATTCATGATTCAATTCATGATTCATGATTCAATTCATGATTCAATTCATGATTCATAATTCATGATTCAATTCATGATTCATGATTCGATTCATGATTCATTATTTATGATTCATGATTCAATTCATGATTCATGATTCATGATTCAATTCATGATTCATGATTCATGATTCATGATTCAATTCATGATTCATGATTCATGATTCATGATTCAATTCATGATTCATGATTCAATTCATGATTCATGATTCATGATTCATGATTTAATTCATGATTCATGATTCATGATTCAATTCATGATTCATGATTCATGATTCATGATTCAATTCATGATTCATGATTCATGATTCAATTTATAATTCATGATTCATGATTCATGATTCAATTCATGATTCATAAATCATGATTCATAATTCATGATTTATGATTCAATTCATGATTCAATTCATGATTCATGATTCATGATTCATGATTCAATTCATGATTCATGATTCATGATTCATGATTCATGATTCATGATTCATGATTTAATTCATGATTCATGATTCAATTCATGATTCGATTCATGATTCAATTCATGATTCGATTCATGATTCATGATTCCTGATTCATGATTCAATTCATGATTCATGATTCATGATTAAATTCATGATTCATGATTCATGATTCAATTCATGATTCAATTCATGGTTCATGATTCATGATTCAAAATTCATGATTCAATTCATAATTCATGATTCAATTCATGATTCATGATTCATGATTCAATTCATGATTCAATTTATGATTCATGATTCATGATTCAATTCATGATTCATGATTCATGATTAAAATTATGATTCATGATTCGATTCATGATTCAATTCATGATTCAATTCATGATTCATGATTCAATTCATGATTCATAAATCATGATTCATAATTTATGATTTATGATTCAATTCATGATTCAAATTATGATTCATGATTCATGATTCATGATTCATGATTCAATTCATGATTCATGATTCAATTCATGATTTGATTCATGATTCAATTTATGATTCGATTCATGATTCATGATTCATGATTCAATTTATGATTCATGATTCATGATTCATAAATCATGATTCATAATTCATGATTTATGATTCAATTCATGATTCAATTCATGATTCATGATTCATGATTCAATTCATGATTCATGATTCATGATTCATGATTCATGATTTAATTCATGATTCATGATTCAATTCATGATTCATGATTCATGATTCATGATTCATGATTTAATTCATGATTCATGATTCAATTCATGATTCGATTCATGATTCAATTCATGATTCGATTCATGATTCATGATTCGATTCATGATTCATGAGTCATGATTCAATTATAGATTCATGATTCAATTCATGATTCATGATTCATGATTCAATTCATGATTCAATTCATGATTCATAATTCATGATTCAATTCATGATTCATGATTCGATTCACTTCATGATTCATGATTCATGATTCAATTCATGATTCAATTCATGATTCATGATTCATAATTCAATTCATGATTCAATTCATGATTCATGATTCATGATTCATGATTCGATTCACTTCATGATTCATGATTCATGATTCAATTCATGATTCAATTCATGATTCATGATTCATGATTCAATTCATGATTCAATTCATGATTCATAATTCATGATTCATGATTCAATTCATGATTCATGATCCATGATTCATGATTCAATTCATTAATCATGATTCAATTCATGATTCATAATTTATGATTCAATTCATGATTCATGATTCGATTCATAATTCTTGATTCATGATTCGATTCATGATTCATGATTCAATTCATGATTCATAATTTATGATTCAATTCATGATTCATGATTCGATTCATAATTCTTGATTCATGATTCGATTCATGATTCATGATTCAATTCATGATTCAATATTTATGATTCATGATTCAATTCATGATTCATGATTCAATTCATGATTCATGATTCAATTCATGATTCATGATTCAATTCATGATTCATGATTCAATTCATGATTCATGATTCATGATTCAATTCATGAATCATGATTCGATTCATGATTCAATTAATGATTCGATTCATGATTCATGATTCATGATTCATGATTCATGATTCAATTCATGATTCATGATCCATGATTCATGATTTATGATCCATGATTCATGATTCAATTCATGATTCATGATTCATAATTCAATTCATGATTCAATTCATAATTCATAATTCATGATTCAATTTATGATTCATGATTCGATTCATGATTCATGATTCATGATTCAATTCACGATTCATGATTCATAATTCAATTCATGATTCATGATTCAATTCATGATTCATGATTCATGATTCATGATTCAATTCATGATTCATGATTCATGATTCACTTCATGATTCATGATTCATGATTCAATTCATGATTCAATTCATGATTCATGATTCATGATTTAATTCATGATTCAATTTTTGATTCATGATTCATGATTCAATTCATGATTCAATTCATGATTCAATTCATGATTCATGATCTATGATTCAATTCATGATTCATGATTCATGATTCATGATTCATGATTCAATTCATGATTCATGATTCATGATTCATGATTCATGATTCAATTCATAATTCATGATTCATGATTCGTGATTCAATTCATGATTCATGATTCATGATTCATGATTCATGATTCATGATTCAATTCATGATTCATGATTCATGATTCATGATTCAATTCATGATTCAATTCATGATTCATGATTCATGATTCAATTTATGATTCATGATTCATGATTCATGATTCAATTCATGATTCAATTTATGATTCATGATTTACGATTCATGATTTATGATTCATTATTCAATTCATGATTCATGATTCATGATTCATGATTCAATTCATGATTCATGATTCATGATTCAATTCATGATTTATGATTCATGATTCATGATTCGATTCATGATTCTTGATTCATGATTCAATTCATGATTCATGATTTGATTCATGATTCTTGATTCATGATTCAATTCATGATTCATGATTCTTGATTCATGATTCAATTCATGATTCATGATTCAATTCATGATTCATAATTCATGATTCATAATTCATGATTCATGAATCAATTCATGATTCATAATTCATGATTCATGATTAGATTCATGATTCATGATTCATGATTTATGATTCATGATTCATGATTCATGATTCGATTCATGATTCATGATCTATGATTCAATTCATGATTCATGATTCATGATTCAATTCACGATTCATGATTCATGATTCAATTCATGATTCATGATTCATGATTCATGATTCAATTCATGATTCATGATTCATGATTCATGATTCAATTCATGATTCATGATTCATGATTCAATTTATGATTCATGATTCATGATTCATGATTCAATTCATGATTCATAAATCATGATTCATAATTCATGATTCAATTCATGATTCAATTCATGATTCATGATTCATGATTCAATTTATGATTCATGATTTATGATTCATGATTTATGATTCATTATTCAATTCATGATTCATGATTCATGATTCATGATTCAATTCATGATTCATGATTCATGATTCAATTCATGATTTATGATTCATGATTCATGATTTGATTCATGATTCTTGATTCATGATTCAATTCATGATTCATGATTCTTGATTCATGATTCAATTCATGATTCATGATTCAATTCATGATTCATAATTCATGATTCATAATTCATGATTCATGAATCAATTCATGATTCATAATTCATGATTCATGATTAGATTCATGATTCATGATTCATGATTTATGATTCATGATTCATGATTCATGATTCGATTCATGATTCATGATCTATGATTCAATTCATGATTCATGATTCATGATTCAATTCACGATTCATGATTCATGATTCAATTCATGATTCATGATTCATGATTCATGATTCATGATTCAATTCATGATTCATGATTCATGATTCATGATTCATGATTCAATTCATAATTCATGATTCATGATTCGTGATTCAATTCATGATTCATGATTCATGATTCATGATTCATGATTCATGATTCAATTCATGATTCATGATTCATGATTCATGATTCAATTCATGATTCAATTCATGATTCATGATTCATGATTCAATTTATGATTCATGATTCATGATTCATGATTCAATTCATGATTCAATTTATGAATTATGATTTACGATTCATGATTTATGATTCATTATTCAATTCATGATTCATGATTCATGATTCATGATTCAATTCATGATTCATGATTCATGATTCAATTCATGATTTATGATTCATGATTCATGATTCGATTCATGATTCTTGATTCATGATTCAATTCATGATTCATGATTTGATTCATGATTCTTGATTCATGATTCAATTCATGATTCATGATTCTTGATTCATGATTCAATTCATGATTCATGATTCAATTCATGATTCATAATTCATGATTCATAATTCATGATTCATGAATCAATTCATGATTCATAATTCATGATTCATGATTAGATTCATGATTCATGATTCATGATTTATGATTCATGATTCATGATTCATGATTCGATTCATGATTCATGATCTATGATTCAATTCATGATTCATGATTCATGATTCAATTCACGATTCATGATTCATGATTCAATTCATGATTCATGATTCATGATTCATGATTCAATTCATGATTCATGATTCATGATTCATGATTCAATTCATGATTCATGATTCATGATTCAATTTATGATTCATGATTCATGATTCATGATTCAATTCATGATTCATAAATCATGATTCATAATTCATGATTCAATTCATGATTCAATTCATGATTCATGATTCATGATTCAATTTATGATACATGATTCATGATTCATGATTCAATTCATGATTCAATTTATGATTCATGATTTATGATTCATGATTTATGATTCATTATTCAATTCATGATTCATGATTCATGATCTATGATTCAATTCATGATTCATGATTCATGATTCAATTCACGATTCATGATTCATGATTCAATTCATGATTCATGATTCATGATTCATGATTCAATTCATGATTCATGATTCATGATTCATGATTCAATTCATGATTCATGATTCATGATTCAATTCATGATTTATGATTCATGATTCATGATTTGATTCATGATTCTTGATTCATGATTCAATTCATGATTCATGATTCTTGATTCATGATTCAATTCATGATTCATGATTCAATTCATGATTCATAATTCATGATTCATAATTCATGATTCATGAATCAATTCATGATTCATAATTCATGATTCATGATTAGATTCATGATTCATGATTCATGATTTATGATTCATGATTCATGATTCATGATTCGATTCATGATTCATGATCTATGATTCAATTCATGATTCATGATTCATGATTCAATTCACGATTCATGATTCATGATTCAATTCATGATTCATGATTCATGATTCATGATTCATGATTCAATTCATGATTCATGATTCATGATTCATGATTCATGATTCAATTCATAATTCATGATTCATGATTCGTGATTCAATTCATGATTCATGATTCATGATTCATGATTCATGATTCATGATTCAATTCATGATTCATGATTCATGATTCATGATTCAATTCATGATTCAATTCATGATTCATGATTCATGATTCAATTTATGATTCATGATTCATGATTCATGATTCAATTCATGATTCAATTTATGATTCATGATTTACGATTCATGATTTATGATTCATTATTCAATTCATGATTCATGATTCATGATTCATGATTCAATTCATGATTCATGATTCATGATTCAATTCATGATTTATGATTCATGATTCATGATTCGATTCATGATTCTTGATTCATGATTCAATTCATGATTCATGATTTGATTCATGATTCTTGATTCATGATTCAATTCATGATTCATGATTCTTGATTCATGATTCAATTCATGATTCATGATTCAATTCATGATTCATAATTCATGATTCATAATTCATGATTCATGAATCAATTCATGATTCATAATTCATGATTCATGATTAGATTCATGATTCATGATTCATGATTTATGATTCATGATTCATGATTCATGATTCGATTCATGATTCATGATCTATGATTCAATTCATGATTCATGATTCATGATTCAATTCACGATTCATGATTCATGATTCAATTCATGATTCATGATTCATGATTCATGATTCAATTCATGATTCATGATTCATGATTCATGATTCAATTCATGATTCATGATTCATGATTCATGATTCAATTCATGATTCATAAATCATGATTCATAATTCATGATTCAATTCATGATTCAATTCATGATTCATGATTCAATTTATGATACATGATTCATGATTCATGATTCAATTCATGATTCAATTTATGATTCATGATTTATGATTCATGATTTATGATTCATTATTCAATTCATGATTCATGATTCATGATTCATGATTCAATTCATGATTCATGATTCATGATTCAATTCATGATTTATGATTCATGATTCATGATTTGATTCATGATTCTTGATTCATGATTCAATTCATGATTCATGATTCTTGATTCATGATTCAATTCATGATTCATGATTCAATTCATGATTCATAATTCATGATTCATAATTCATGATTCATGAATCAATTCATGATTCATAATTCATGATTCATGATTAGATTCATGATTCATGATTCATGATTTATGATTCATGATTCATGATTCATGATTCGATTCATGATTCATGATCTATGATTCAATTCATGATTCATGATTCATGATTCAATTCACGATTCATGATTCATGATTCAATTCATGATTCATGATTCATGATTCATGATTCAATTCATGATTCATGATTCATGATTCAATTCATGATTCATGATTCATGATTCAATTCATGATTCATGATTCATGATTCAATTTATGATTCATGATTCATGATTCATGATTCAATTCATGATTCATAAATCATGATTCATAATTCATGATTTATGATTCAATTCATGATTCAATTCATGATTCATGATTCATGATTCATGATTCAATTCATGATTCATGATTCATGATTCATGATTCATGATTCATGATTCAATTCATGATTCATGATTCATGATTCAATTTATGATTCATGATTCATGATTCATGATTCAATTCATGATTCATAAATCATGATTCATAATTCATGATTTATGATTCAATTCATGATTCAATTCATGATTCATGATTCATGATTCATGATTCAATTCATGATTCATGATTCATGATTCATGATTCATGATTCATGATTTAATTCATGATTCATGATTCAATTCATGATTCGATTCATGATTCAATTCATGATTCGATTCATGATTCATGATTCCTGATTCATGATTCAATTCATGATTCATGATTCATGATTCAATTCATGATTCATGATTCATGATTCAATTCATGATTCAATTCATGGTTCATGATTCATGATTCAAAATTCATGATTCAATTCATGATTCATGATTCAATTCATGATTCATGATTCATGATTCAATTCATGATTCAATTTATGATTCATGATTCATGATTCAATTCATGATTCATGATTCATGATTCAAATTATGATTCATGATTCGATTCATGATTCAATTCATGATTCAATTCATGATTCATGATTCAATTCATGATTCATAAATCATGATTCATAATTCATGATTTATGATTCAATTCATGATTCAAATTATGATTCATGATTCATGATTCATGATTCATGATTCAATTCATGATTCATGATTCAATTCATGATTTGATTCATGATTCAATTTATGATTCGATTCATGATTCATGATTCATGATTCGATTCATGATTCATGAGTCATGATTCAATTCTAGAATCATGATTCAATTCATGATTCATGATTCATGATTCATAATTCATGATTCAATTCATGATTCATGATTCAAGATTCATGATTTATGATTCAATTCATGATTCATGATTCAATTCATGATTCATAATTCATGATTCAATTCATGATTCAATTCATGATTCATGATTCATGATTCATGATTCGATTCATGATTCATGATTCAATTCAAGATTCATGATTCATGATTTATGATTCAATTCATGATTCATAATTCATGATTCATGATTTAATTCATGATTCATGATTCAATTCATGATTCAATTCATGATTCATAATTCATGATTCAATTCATGATTCATGATTTGATTCACTTCATGATTCATGATTCATGATTCAATTCATGATTCAATTCATGATTCAATTCATGATTCATGATTCATGATTCATGATTCATGATTCACTTCATGATTCATGATTCATGATTCAATTTATGATTCAATTCATGATTCATGATTCATGATTCAATTCATGCTTCATTTCATGATTCATGGATCATGATTCAATTTATGATTCATGATTCATGATTTAATTCATGATTCAATTTATGATTCATGATTCATGATTCAATTCATGATTCAATTCATGATTCATGATTCATGATTCAATTCATGATTCATAAATCATGATTCATAATTCATGATTTATGATTCAATTCATGATTCAATTCATGATTCAATTCATGATTCATGATTCATGATTCATGATTTAATTCATGATTCATGATTCAATTCATGATTCGATTCATGATTTAATTCATGATTCATGATTCAATTCATGATTCGATTCATGATTCAATTCATGATTCGATTCATGATTCATGATTCAATTCATGATTCATGATTCAATTCTAGATTCATGATTCAATTCATTAATCATGATTCATGATTCAATTCATCATTCAATTCATGATTCATGATTCATGATTCATGATTCATGATTCAATTCATGATTCATGATTCAATTCATGATTCATAATTCATGATTCAATTCATGATTCATGATTCAAGATTCATGATTCATGATTCAATTCATTAATCATGATTCTTGATTCAATTCATGATTCATGATTCATGATTCGATTCATGATTCATGATTCATGATTCAATTCAAGATTCATGATTCATGATTCATGATTCAATTCATGATTCATAATTCATGATTCAATTCATGATTCATGATCCATGATTCATGATTCAATTCATTAATCATGATTCAATTCATGATTCATAATTTATGATTCAATTCATGATTCATGATTCGATTCATAATTCTTGATTCATGATTCGATTCATGATTCATGATTCATGATTCAATTCATGATTCAATATTTATGATTCATGATTCAATTCATGATTCATGATTCAATTCATGATTCATGATTCAATTCATGATTCATGATTCAATTCATGATTCATGATTCGATTTATGATTCATGATTCATGATTCAATTCATGATTCATGAATCATGATTAGATTCATGATTCATGATTCAATTCAAGATTCATGATTCATGATTCATGATTCGATTCAAGATTCATGATTCAATTCAAGATTCATGATTCATGATTTATGATTCAATTCATGATTCATAATTCATGATTCATGATTTAATTCATGATTCATGATTCAATTCATGATTCAATTCATGATTCATAATTCATGATTCAATTCATGATTCATGATTTGATTCACTTCATGATTCATGATTCATGATTCAATTCATGATTCAATTCATGATTCATGATTCATGATTCATTATTCATGATTCACTTCATGATTCATGATTCATGATTCAATTTATGATTCAATTCATGATTCATGATTCATGATTCAATTCATGATTCAATTCATGATTCATGGATCATGATTCAATTTATGATTCATGATTCATGATTTAATTCATGATTCAATTTATGATTCATGATTCATGATTCAATTCATGATTCAATTCATGATTCATGATTCATGATTCAATTCATGATTCATAAATCATGATTCATAATTCATGATTTATGATTCAATTCATGATTCAATTCATGATTCATGATTCATGATTCATGATTCATGATTTAATTCATGATTCATGATTCAATTCATGATTCGATTCATGATTTAATTCATGATTCATGATTCAATTCATGATTCGATTCATGATTCAATTCATGATTCGATTCATGATTCATGATTCAATTCATGATTCATGATTCAATTCTAGATTCATGATTCAATTCATTAATCATGATTCATGATTCAATTCATCATTCAATTCATGATTCATGATTCATGATTCATGATTCATGATTCAATTCATGATTCATGATTCAATTCATGATTCATAATTCATGATTCAATTCATGATTCATGATTCAAGATTCATGATTCATGATTCAATTCATTAATCATGATTCTTGATTCAATTCATGATTCATGATTCATGATTCGATTCATGATTCATGATTCATGATTCAATTCAAGATTCATGATTCATGATTCATGATTCAATTCATGATTCATAATTCATGATTCAATTCATGATTCATGATCCATGATTCATGATTCAATTCATTAATCATGATTCAATTCATGATTCATAATTTATGATTCAATTCATGATTCATGATTCGATTCATAATTCTTGATTCATGATTCGATTCATGATTCATGATTCATGATTCAATTCATGATTCAATATTTATGATTCATGATTCAATTCATGATTCATGATTCAATTCATGATTCATGATTCAATTCATGATTCATGATTCAATTCATGATTCATGATTCAATTCATGATTCATGATTCATGATTCGATTTATGATTCATGATTCATGATTCAATTCATGATTCATGATTCAATTCATAATTCATGAATCATGATTAGATTCATGATTCATGATTCAATTCATGATTTATGATTCATGATTCAATTCATGATTCATGATTCATGATTCAATTCATGATTCATGATTCATGATTCATGATTCAATTCATGATTCATGATTCATGATTCACTTCATGATTCATGATTCATGATTCAATTCATGATTCAATTCATGATTCATGATTCATGATTCAATTCATGATTCAATTCATGATTCATGATTCATGATTCAATTTATGATTCATGATTCATGATTTAATTCATGATTCAATTTATGATTCATGATTCATGATTCAATTCATGATTCAATTCATGATTCATGATTCATGATTCAATTCATGATTCATAAATCATGATTCATAATTCATGATTTATGATTCAATTCATGATTCAATTCATGATTCATGATTCATGATTCATGATTCATGATTCAATTCATGATTCATGAGTCATGATTCAATTCTTGATTCATGATTCAATTCATTAATCATGATTCATGATTCAATTCATCATTCAATTTATGATTCATGATTCAATTCATGATTCATGATTCATGATTCAATTCATGATTCATAATTCATGATTAAATTCATGATTCATGATTCAAGATTCATGATTCATGATTCAATTCATTAATCATGATTCTTGATTCAATTCATGATTCATGATTCATGATTCGATTCATGATTCATGATTCATGATTCAATTCAAGATTCATGATTCATGATTCATGATTCAATTCATGATTCATAATTCATGATTCATGATTCAATTCATGATCCATGATTCATGATTCAATTCATGATTCATAATTTATGATTCAATTCATGATTCATGATTCGATTTATAATTCTTGATTCATGATTCGATTCATGATTCATGATTCGATTCATGATTCATGATTCAATTCAATATTCATGATTTATGATTCATGATTCAATTCATGATTCATGATTCAATTCATGATTCATGATTCAATTCATGATTCATGATTCGATTTATGATTCATGATTCAATTCATGATTCATGATTCAATTCATGATTCATGAATCATGATTAGATTCATGATTCATGATTCAATTCATGATTTATGATTCATGATTCGATTCATGATTCATGATTCAATTTATGATTCATGATTCATGATTCAATTCATGATTCAATTCATGATTCATGATTCTTGATTCATGATTCAATTCATGATTCATAATTCATGATTCATGAATTAATTCATGATTCAAGATTTATGATTCATGATTTATGATTCATGATTCATGATTCATGATTCGATTCATGATTCATGATCTATGATTCAATTCATGATTCATGATTCATGATTCATGATTCAATTCATGATTCATGATTGATGATTCATGATTCAATTCATGATTCATGATTCATGATTCATGATTCAATTCATGATTCATGATTCATTATTCAATTCATGATTCATGATTCATGATTCATGATTCAATTCATGATTCAATTCATGATTCATGATTCATGATTCAATTTATGATTCATGATTCATGATTCATGATTCAATTCATGATTCAATTTATGATTCATGATTTATGATTCATGATTCAATTCATGATTCATGATTCATGATTCAATTCATGATTCATGATTCAATTCATGATTCATGATTCATGATTCGATTCATGATTCTTGATTCATGATTTAATTCATGATTCATGATTTGATTCATGATTCTTGATTCATGATTCGATTCATGATTCTTGATTCATGATTCAATTCATGATTCATGATTCATGATTCAATTTATGATTCATGATTCATGATTTAATTCATGATTCAATTTATGATTCATGATTCATGATTCAATTCATGATTCATGATTCATGATTCAATTCATGAGTCATAAATCATGATTCATAATTCATGATTTATGATTCAATTCATGATTCAATTCATGATTCATGATTCATGATTCATGATTCATGATTTAATTCATGATTCATGATTCAATTCTTGATTCGATTCATCATTCAATTCATGATTCGATTCATGATTCATGATTCATGATTCGATTCATGATTCATGATTCAATTCATCATTCAATTCATGATTCATGAGTTATGATTCATGATTCAATTCATGATTCATGATTCATAATTCAATTCATGATTCATAATTCATGATTCAATTCATGATTCATGATTCAAGATTCATGATTCATGATTCAATTCATGATTCTTGATTCAATTCATGATTCATGATTCATGATTCGATTCATGATTCATGATTCATGATTCAATTCAGGATTCATGATTCATGATTCATGATTCAATTCATCATTCATAATTCATGATTCATGATTCAATTCATGATTCATGATCCATGATTCATGATTCAATTCATCATTCATGATTCATGATTCAATTCATGATTCAATTCATGATTCATAATTCATGATTCAATTCATGATTCATGATTCGATTCATAATTCTTGATTCATGATTCGATTCATGATTCATGATTCAATTCATGATTCATGATTTATGATTCATGATTCAATTCATGATTCATGATTCATGATTCATGATTCAATTCATGATTCATGATTCATGATTCGATTTATGATTCATGATTCATGATTCGATTCATGATTCATGAGTCATGATTCAATTCTAGAATCATGATTCAATTCATGATTCATGATTCATGATTCATAATTCATGATTCAATTCATGATTCATGATTCAAGATTCATGATTTATGATTCAATTCATGATTCATGATTCAATTCATGATTCATAATTCATGATTCAATTCATGATTCAATTCATGATTCATGATTCATGATTCATGATTCGATTCATGATTCATGATTCAATTCAAGATTCATGATTCATGATTTATGATTCAATTCATGATTCATAATTCATGATTCATGATTTAATTCATGATTCATGATTCAATTCATGATTCAATTCATGATTCATAATTCATGATTCATTTCATGATTCATGATTTGATTCACTTCATGATTCATGATTCATGATTCAATTCATGATTCAATTCATGATTCATGATTCATGATTCATGATTCATGATTCACTTCATGATTCATGATTCATGATTCAATTTATGATTCAATTCATGATTCATGATTCATGATTCAATTCATGATTCAATTCATGATTCATGGATCATGATTCAATTTATGATTCATGATTCATGATTTAATTCATGATTCAATTTATGATTCATGATTCATGATTCAATTCATGATTCAATTCATGATTCATGATTCATGATTCAATTCATGATTCATAAATCATGATTCATAATTCATGATTTATGATTCAATTCATGATTCAATTCATGATTCATGATTCATGATTCATGATTCATGATTCAATTCATGATTCGATTCATGATTTAATTCATGATTCATGATTCAATTCATGATTCGATTCATGATTCAATTCATGATTCGATTCATGATTCATGATTCAATTCATGATTCATGATTCAATTCTAGATTCATGATTCAATTCATTAATCATGATTCATGATTCAATTCATCATTCAATTCATGATTCATGATTCATGATTCATGATTCAATTCATGATTCATGATTCAATTCATGATTCATAATTCATGATTCAATTCATGATTCATGATTCAAGATTCATGATTCATGATTCAATTCATTAATCATGATTCTTGATTCAATTCATGATTCATGATTCATGATTCGATTCATGATTCATGATTCATGATTCAATTCAAGATTCATGATTCATGATTCATGATTCAATTCATGATTCATAATTCATGATTCAATTCATGATTCATGATCCATGATTCATGATTCAATTCATTAATCATGATTCAATTCATGATTCATAATTTATGATTCAATTCATGATTCATGATTCGATTCATAATTCTTGATTCATGATTCGATTCATGATTCATGATTCAATTCATGATTCAATATTTATGATTCATGATTCAATTCATGATTCATGATTCAATTCATGATTCATGATTCAATTCATGATTCATGATTCAATTCATGATTCATGATTCAATTCATGATTCATGATTCATGATTCAATTTATGATTCATGATTCATGATTCAATTCATGATTCATGATTCAATTCATGATTCATGAATCATGATTAGATTCATGATTCATGATTCAATTCATGATTTATGATTCATGATTCAATTCATGATTCATGATTCATGATTCAATTCATGATTCATGATTCATGATTCATGATTCAATTCATGATTCATGATTCATGATTCACTTCATGATTCATGATTCATGATTCAATTCATGATTCAATTCATGATTCATGATTCATGATTCAATTCATGATTCAATTCATGATTCATGATTCATGATTCAATTTATGATTCATGATTCATGATTTAATTCATGATTCAATTTATGATTCATGATTCATGATTCAATTCATGATTCAATTCATGATTCATGATTCATGATTCAATTCATGATTCATAAATCATGATTCATAATTCATGATTTATGATTCAATTCATGATTCAATTCATGATTCATGATTCATGATTCATGATTCATGATTC
This sequence comes from Mixophyes australis, assembly GCA_036250195.1. NCBI lineage: Eukaryota > Metazoa > Chordata > Amphibia > Anura > Limnodynastidae > Mixophyes > Mixophyes australis. The sequence goes on from JAVHZZ010000003.1 coordinate 246,031,760, forward strand.
AATTCATGATTCATGAGTCATGATTCAATTCTAGATTCATGATTCAATTCATTAATCATGATTCATGATTCAATTCATCATTCAATTTATGATTCATGATTCAATTCATGATTCATGATTCAATTCATGATTCATAATTCATGATTCAATTCATGATTCATGATTCAAGATTCATGATTCATGATTCAATTCATTAATCATGATTCTTGATTCAATTCATGATTCATGATTCATGATTCATGATTCGATTCATGATTCATGATTCATGATTCAATTCAAGATTCATGATTCATGATTCATGATTCAATTCATGATTCATAATTCATGATTCATGATTCAATTCATGATCCATGATTCATGATTCAATTCATGATTCATAATTTATGATTCAATTCATGATTCATGATTCGATTCATAATTCTTGATTCATGATTCGATTCATGATTCATGATTCGATTCATGATTCATGATTCAATTCAATATTCATGATTTATGATTCATGATTCAATTCATGATTCATGATTCAATTCATGATTCATGATTCAATTCATGATTCATGATTCATGATTCGATTTATGATTCTTGATTCAATTCATGATTCATGATTCATGATTCGATTCATGATTCATGATTCATGATTCAATTCAAGATTCATGATTCATGATTCATGATTCAATTCATGATTCATAATTCATGATTCAATTCATGATTCATGATCCATGATTCATGATTCAATTCATTAATCATGATTCAATTCATGATTCATAATTTATGATTCAATTCATGATTCATGATTCGATTCATAATTCTTGATTCATGATTCGATTCATGATTCATGATTCAATTCATGATTCAATATTTATGATTCATGATTCAATTCATGATTCATGATTCAATTCATGATTCATGATTCAATTCATGATTCATGATTCAATTCATGATTCATGATTCAATTCATGATTCATGATTCATGATTCAATTTATGATTCATGATTCATGATTCAATTCATGATTCATGATTCAATTCATGATTCATGAATCATGATTAGATTCATGATTCATGATTCAATTCATGATTTATGATTCATGATTCAATTCATGATTCATGATTCATGATTCAATTCATGATTCATGATTCATGATTCATGATTCAATTCATGATTCATGATTCATGATTCACTTCATGATTCATGATTCATGATTCAATTCATGATTCAATTCATGATTCATGATTCATGATTCAATTCATGATTCAATTCATGATTCATGATTCATGATTCAATTTATGATTCATGATTCATGATTTAATTCATGATTCAATTTATGATTCATGATTCATGATTCAATTCATGATTCAATTCATGATTCATGATTCATGATTCAATTCATGATTCATAAATCATGATTCATAATTCATGATTTATGATTCAATTCATGATTCAATTCATGATTCATGATTCATGATTCATGATTCATGATTCAATTCATGATTCATGAGTCATGATTCAATTCTAGATTCATGATTCAATTCATTAATCATGATTCATGATTCAATTCATCATTCAATTTATGATTCATGATTCAATTCATGATTCATGATTCAATTCATGATTCATAATTCATGATTCAATTCATGATTCATGATTCAAGATTCATGATTCATGATTCAATTCATTAATCATGATTCTTGATTCAATTCATGATTCATGATTCATGATTCGATTCATGATTCATGATTCATGATTCAATTCAAGATTCATGATTCATGATTCATGATTCAATTCATGATTCATAATTCATGATTCATGATTCAATTCATGATCCATGATTCATGATTCAATTCATGATTCATAATTTATGATTCAATTCATGATTCATGATTCGATTCATAATTCTTGATTCATGATTCGATTCATGATTCATGATTCGATTCATGATTCATGATTCAATTCAATATTCATGATTTATGATTCATGATTCAATTCATGATTCATGATTCAATTCATGATTCATGATTCAATTCATGATTCATGATTCATGATTCGATTTATGATTCATGATTCAATTCATGATTCATGATTCAATTCATGATTCATGAATCATGATTAGATTCATGATTCATGATTCAATTCATGATTTATGATTCATGATTCGATTCATGATTCAATTTATGATTCATGATTCATGATTCATGATTCAATTCATGATTCAATTCATGATTCATGATTCATGATTCTTGATTCATGATTCAATTCATGATTCATAATTCATGATTCATGAATTAATTCATGATTCAAGATTCATGATTCATGATTTATGATTCATGATTCATGATTCATGATTCGATTCATGATTCATGATCTATGATTCAATTCATGATTCATGATTCATGATTCATGATTCAATTCATGATTCATGATTGATGATTCATGATTCAATTCATGATTCATGATTCATGATTCAATTCATGATTCATGATTCATAATTCAATTCATGATTCATGATTCATGATTCATGATTCAATTCATGATTCAATTCATGATTCATGATTCATGATTCAATTTATGATTCATGATTCATGATTCAATTCATGATTCAATTTATGATTCATGATTTATGATTCATGATTCAATTCATGAATCATGATTCATGATTCAATTCATGATTCATGATTCAATTCATGATTCATGATTCATGATTCGATTCATGATTCTTGATTCATGATTTAATTCATGATTCATGATTTGATTCATGATTCTTGATTCATGATTCGATTCATGATTCTTGATTCATGATTCAATTCATGATTCATGATTCATGATTCAATTTATGATTCATGATTCATGATTTAATTCATGATTCAATTTATGATTCATGATTCATGATTCAATTCATGATTCATGATTCATGATTCAATTCATGAGTCATAAATCATGATTCATAATTCATGATTTATGATTCAATTCATGATTCAATTCATGATTCATGATTCATGATTCATGATTCATGATTTAATTCATGATTCATGATTCAATTCTTGATTCGATTCATCATTCAATTCATGATTCGATTCATGATTCATGATTCATGATTCGATTCATGATTCATGATTCAATTCATCATTCAATTCATGATTCATGAGTTATGATTCATGATTCAATTCATGATTCATGATTCATAATTCAATTCATGATTCATAATTCATGATTCAATTCATGATTCATGATTCAAGATTCATGATTCATGATTCAATTCATGATTCTTGATTCAATTCATGATTCATGATTCATGATTCGATTCATGATTCATGATTCATGATTCAATTCAGGATTCATGATTCATGATTCATGATTCAATTCATCATTCATAATTCATGATTCATGATTCAATTCATGATTCATGATCCATGATTCATGATTCAATTCATGATTCATGATTCATGATTCAATTCATGATTCAATTCATGATTCATAATTCATGATTCAATTCATGATTCATGATTCGATTCATAATTCTTGATTCGTGATTCGATTCATGATTCATGATTCAATTCATGATTCATGATTTATGATTCATGATTCAATTCATGATTCATGATTCATGATTCATGATTCAATTCATGATTCATGATTCATGATTCGATTTATGATTCATGATTCATGATTCAATTCATGATTTATGATTCAATTTATGATTCATGAATCATGATTCGATTCATGATTCATGATTCAATTCATGATTTATGATTCATGATTCGATTCATGATTCATGATTCAATTTATGATTCATGATTCATAATTCATGATACAATTCATGATTCAATTCATGATTCATGATTCTTTATTCATGATTCATGATTCATGATTCGATTCATGATTCATGATCTATGATTTAATTCATGATTCATGATTCATGATTCATGATCTATGATTCAATTCATGATTCATGATTCAATTCATGATTCATGATTCATGATTCAATTCATGATTCATGATTCATGATTCAATTCATGATTCATGATTCAATTCATGATTCATGATTCATGATTCAATTCATGATTCAATTCATGATTCATGATTCATGATTCAATTTATGATTCATGATTCATGATTCATGATTCAATTCATGATTCAATTTATGATTCATGATTTATGATTCATGATTCAATTCATGATTCATGATTCATGATTCAATTCATGATTCATGATTCTTTATTCATGATTCAATTCATGATTCATAATTCATGATTCATGAATCAATTCATGATTCATAATTCATGATTCATGATTAGATTCATGATTCATGATTCATGATTTATGATTCATGAATTATGATTCATGATTCGATTCATGATTCATGATCTATGATTCAATTCATGATTCATGATTCATGATTCATGATTCAATTCATGATTCATGATTCATGATTCATGATTCTATTCATGATTCATGATTCATAATTCAATTCATGATTCATGATTCATGATTCAATTCATGATTCATGATTCAATTCATGATTCATGATTCATGATTCATGATTCAATTCATGATTCATGATTCATGATTCAATTCATGATTCAATTCATGATTCATGATTCATGATTCAATTTATGATTCATGATTCATGATTCATGATTCAATTCATGATTCAATTTATGATTCATGATTTATGATTCATGATTCAATTCATGATTCATGATTCAATTCATGATTCATGATTCATGATTCGATTCATAATTCTTGATTCATGATTTAATTCATGATTCATGATTTGATTCATGATTCTTGATTCATGATTCGATTCATGATTCTTGATTCATCATTCAATTCATGATTCATGATTCTTGATTCATGATTCAATTCATGATTCATAATTCATGATTTATAATTCACGATTCATGAATCAATTCATGATTCATAATTCATGATTCATGATTAGATTCATGATTCATGATTCATGATTTATGATTCATGATTCATGATTCATGATTCATGATTCATGATTCATGATTCAATTCATGATTCATGATTCATGATTCAATTCATGATTCATGATTCATGATTCATGATTCATGATTCATGATTCAATTCATGATTCATGATTCATGATTCAATTCATGATTCATGATTCATGATTCAATTCATGATTCATGATTCATAATCCATGATTCAATTCATGATTCATGATTCATGATTCAATTCATGATTCAATTCATGTTTCAAGATTCATGATTCAATTTATGATTCATGATTCATCATTCATGATTCAATTCATGATTCATAAATCATGATTCATAATTCATGATTTATGATTCAATTCATGATTCAATTCATGATTCATGATTCATGATTCAATTCATGATTCATGATTCAATTCATGATTCATGATTCATGATTCAATTCATGATTCATGATTCGATTCATGATTCATGATTTATGATTCATGATTCAATTCATGATTCATGATTCATGATTCAATTCATGATTCATGATTCATGATTCATGATTCAATTCATGATTCATGATTCATGATTCACTTCATGATTCATGATTCATGATTCAATTCATGATTCAATTCATGATTCATGATTCATGATTCAATTCATGATTCAATTTATGATTCATGATTCATGATTCAATTCATGATTTAATTCATAATTCATGATTCATGATTCAATTCATGATTCATAAATCATGATTCATAATTCATGATTTATGATTCAATACATGATTCAATTCATGATTCATGATTTAATTCATGATTCATGATTCAATTCATGATTCGATTCATGATTTAATTCATGATTCATGATTCAATTCATGATTCGAATCATGATTCAATTCATGATTCGATTCATGATTCGATTCATGATTCATGAGTCATGATTCAATTCTAGATTCATGATTCAATTCATGATTCATGATTCAATTCATCATTCAATTCATGATTCATGATTCATGATTCATGATTCAATTCATGATTCATGATTCATGATTCAATTCATGATTCATAATTCATGATTCAATTCATGATTCAAGATTCATGATTCAATTCATGATTCATGATTCTTGATTCAATTCATGATTCATGATTCATGATTCATAATTTGATTCATGATTCATGATTCATGATACAATTCAAGATTCATGATTCATGATTCATGATTCAATTCATGATTCATAATTCATGATTCATGATTCAATTCATGATTCATGATCCATGATTCATGATTCAATTCATGATTCATGATTCAATTCATGATTCAATTCATGATTCATAATTCATGATTCAATTCAAGATTCATGATTCGATTCATAATTCTTGATTCATGATTCGATTCATGATTCATGATTCATGATTCAATTCATGATTCATGATTTATGATTCATGATTCAATTCATGATTCATGATTCATGATTCATGATTCAATTAATGATTCATGATTCATAATTCATGATTCAATTCATGATTCATGATTCAATTCATGATTCATGATTCGATTCATGATTCAATTCATGATTCATGATTCATAATTCATGATTCAATTCATGATTCATGATTCGATTCATGATTCATGATTCAATTCATGATTCATGAATCATGATTCGATTCATGATTCATGATTCAATTCATGATTTATGATTCATGATTTGATTCATGATTCATGATTCAATTTATGATTCATGATTCATGATTCATGATTCAATTCATGATTCAACTCATGATTCATGAATCATAATTCTTGATTCATGATTCAATTCATAATTCATAATTCATGATTCATGATTCAATTCATGATTCAATTCATGATTCATGATTCAATTCATGATTCAATTCATGATTCATGATTCATGATTCAATTTATGATTCATGATTCATGATTTAAATTATGATTCAATTTATGATTCATGATTCATGATTCAATTCATGATTCAATTCATGATTCATGATTCAATTCATGATTCATAAATCATGATTCATAATTCATGATTTATGATTCAATTCATGATTCAATTCATGATTCATGATTCATGATTCATGATTCATGATTCAATTCATGATTCATGAGTCATGATTCAATTCTAGATTCATGATTCAATTCATTAATCATGATTCAAGATTCAATTCATCATTCAATTTATGATTCATGATTCATGATTCATGATTCATGATTCAATTCATGATTCATGATTCATGATTCAATTCATGATTCATAATTCATGATTCAATTTATGATTCATGATTCAAGATTCATGATTCATGATTCAATTCATTAATCATGATTCTTGATTCAATTCATGATTCATGATTCATGATTCATGATTCGATTCATGATTCATGATTCATGATTCAATTCAAGATTCATGATTCATGATTCATGATTCAATTCATAATTCATGATTCATGATTCAATTCATGATCCATGATTCATGATTCAATTCATGATTCATAATTTATGATTCAATTCATGATTCATGATTCGATTCATAATTCTTGATTCATGATTCGATTCATGATTCATGATTCAATTCAATATTCATGATTTATGATTCATGATTCAATTCATGATTCATGATTCAATTCATGATTCATGATTCAATTCATGATTCATGATTCATGATTCGATTTATGATTCATGATTCAATTCATGATTCATGATTCAATTCATGATTCATGAATCATGATTAGATTCATGATTCATGATTCAATTCATGATTTATGATTCATGATTCGATTCATGATTCATGATTCAATTTATGATTCATGATTCATGATTCATGATTCAATTCATGATTCAATTCATGATTCATGATTCATGATTCTTGATTCATGATTCAATTCATGATTCATAATTCATGATTCATGAATTAATTCATGATTCATGATTCATGATTCATGATTTATGATTCATGATTCATGATTCATGATTCGATTCATGATTCATGATCTATGATTCAATTCATGATTCATGATTCATGATTCATGATTCAATTCATGATTCATGATTGATGATTCATGATTCAATTCATGATTCATGATTCATGATTCATGATTCAATTCATGATTCATGATTCATAATTCAATTCATGATTCATGATTCATGATTCATGATTCAATTCATGATTCAATTCATGATTCATGATTCATGATTCAATTTATGATTCATGATTCATGATTCATGATTCAATTCATGATTCAATTTATGATTCATGATTTATGATTCATGATTCAATTCATGATTCATGATTCATGATTCAATTCATGATTCATGATTCAATTCATGATTCATGATTCATGATTCGATTCATGATTCTTGATTCATGATTTAATTCATGATTCATGATTTGATTCATGATTCTTGATTCATGATTCGATTCATGATTCTTGATTCATGATTCAATTCATGATTCATGATTCATGATTCAATTTATGATTCATGATTCATGATTTAATTCATGATTCAATTTATGATTCATGATTCATGATTCAATTCATGATTCATGATTCATGATTCAATTCATGAGTCATAAATCATGATTCATAATTCATGATTTATGATTCAATTCATGATTCAAATTATGATTCATGATTCATGATTCATGATTCATGATTTAATTCATGATTCATGATTCAATTCTTGATTCGATTCATCATTCAATTCATGATTCGATTCATGATTCATGATTCATGATTCGATTCATGATTCATGATTCAATTCATCATTCAATTCATGATTCATGAGTTATGATTCATGATTCAATTCATGATTCATGATTCATAATTCAATTCATGATTCATAATTCATGATTCAATTCATGATTCATGATTCAAGATTCATGATTCATGATTCAATTCATGATTCTTGATTCAATTCATGATTCATGATTCATGATTCGGTTCATGATTCATGATTCATGATTCAATTCAGGATTCATGATTCATGATTCATGATTCAATTCATCATTCATAATTCATGATTCATGATTCAATTCATGATTCATGATCCATGATTCATGATTCAATTCATGATTCATGATTCATGATTCAATTCATGATTCAATTCATGATTCATAATTCATGATTCAATTCATGATTCATGATTCGATTTATAATTCTTGATTCATGATTCGATTCATGATTCATGATTCAATTCATGATTCATGATTTATGATTCATGATTCAATTCATGATTCATGATTCATGATTCATGATTCAATTCATGATTCATGATTCATGATTCGATTTATGATTCATGATTCATGATTCAATTCATGATTTATGATTCAATTCATGATTCATGAATCATGATTCGATTCATAATTCATGATTCAATTCATGATTTATGATTCATGATTCGATTCATGATTCATGATTCAATTTATGATTCATGATTCATAATTCATGATACAATTCATGATTCAATTCATGATTCATGATTCTTTATTCATGATTCATGATTCATGATTCGATTCATGATTCATGATCTATGATTTAATTCATGATTCATGATTCATGATTCATGATTCATGATCTATGATTCAATTCATGATTCATGATTCAATTCATGATTCATGATTCATGATTCAATTCATGGTTCATGATTCATGATTCAATTCATGATTCATGATTCAATTCATGATTCAATTCATGATTCATGATTCATGATTCAATTTATGATTCATGATTCATGATTCATGATTCAATTCATGATTCAATTTATGATTCATGATTTATGATTCATGATTCAATTCATGATTCATGATTCATGATTCATGATTCAATTCATGATTCATGATTCAATTCATGATTCATGATTCATGATTCTTTATTCATGATTCAATTCATGATTCATAATTCATGATTCATGAATCAATTCATGATTCATAATTCATGATTCATGATTAGATTTATGATTCATGATTCATGATTTATGATTCATGAATTATGATTCATGATTCGATTCATGATTCATGATCTATGATTCAATTCATGATTCATGATTCATGATTCATGATTCAATTCATGATTCATGATTCATGATTCATGATTCTATTCATGATTCATGATTCATAATTCAATTCATGATTCATGATTCATGATTCAATTCATGATTCATGATTCATGATTCATGATTCAATTCATGATTCATGATTCATGATTCATGATTCATGATTCAATTCATGATTCATGATTCATGATTCAATTCATGATTCAATTCATGAGTCATGATTCATGATTCAATTTATGATTCATGATTCATGATTCATGATTCAATTCATGATTCAATTTATGATTCATGATTTATGATTCATGATTCAATTCATGATTCATGATTCATGATTCATGATTCAATTCATGATTCATGATTCAATTCATGATTCATGATTCATGATTCGATTCATAATTCTTGATTCATGATTTAATTCATGATTTATGATTTGATTCATGATTCTTGATTCATGATTCGATTCATGATTCTTGATTCATCATTCAATTCATGATTCATGATTCTTGATTCATGATTCAATTCATGATTCATAATTCATGATTTATAATTCACGATTCATGAATCAATTCATGATTCATAATTCATGATTCATGATTAGATTCATGATTCATGATTCATGATTTATGATTCATGATTCATGATTCATGATTCATGATTCATGATTCATGATTCAATTCATGATTCATGATTCATGATTCAATTCATGATTCATGATTCATGATTCATAATTCAATTCATGATTCATGATTCATGATTCAATTCATGATTCATGATTCATGATTCAATTCATGATTCATGATTCATAATCCATGATTCAATTCATGATTCATGATTCATGATTCAATTCATGATTCAATTCATGTTTCAAGATTCATGATTCAATTTATGATTCATGATTCATCATTCATGATTCAATTCATGATTCATAAATCATGATTCATAATTCATGATTTATGATTCAATTCATGATTCAATTCATGATTCATGATTCATGATTCAATTCATGATTCATGATTCAATTCATGATTCATGATTCATGATTCAATTCATGATTCATGATTCGATTCATGATTCATGATTTATGATTCATGATTCAATTCATGATTCATGATTCATGATTCAATTCATGATTCATGATTCATGATTCATAATTCAATTCATGATTCATGATTCACTTCATGATTCATGATTCATGATTCAATTCATGATTCAATTCATGATTCATGATTCATGATTCAATTCATGATTCAATTTATGATTCATGATTCATGATTCAATTCATGATTCAATTCATAATTCATGATTCATGATTCAATATATAATTCATAAATCATGATTCATAATTCATGATTTATGATTCAATTCATGATTCAATTCATGATTCATGATTCATGATTTAATTCATGATTCATGATTCAATTCATGATTCGATTCATGATTTAATTCATGATTCATGATTCAATTCATGATTCGAATCATGATTCAATTCATGATTCGATTCATGATTCATGATTCGATTCATGATTCATGAGTCATGATTCAATTCTAGATTCATGATTCAATTCATGATTCATGATTCAATTCATCATTCAATTTATGATTCATGATTCATGATTCATGATTCAATTCATGATTCATGATTCATGATTCAATTCATGATTCATAATTCATGATTCAATTCATGATTCAAGATTCATGATTCAATTCATGATTCATGATTCTTGATTCAATTCATGATTCATGATTCATGATTCATAATTTGATTCATGATTCATGATTCATGATACAATTCAAGATTCATGATTCATGATTCAATTCATGATTCATAATTCATGATTCATGATTCAATTCATGATTCATGATTCAATTCATGATTCATGATCCATGATTCATGATTCAATTCATGATTCATGATTCAATTCATGATTCAATTCATGATTCATAATTCATGATTCAATTCAAGATTCATGATTCGATTCATAATTCTTGATTCATGATTCGATTCATGATTCAATTCATGATTCATGATTCATGATTCATCATTCAATTCATGATTCATGATTCATAATTCATGATTCAATTCATGATTCATGATTCGATTCATGATTCATGATTCAATTCATGATTCATGAATCATGATTCGATTCATGATTCATGATTCAATTCATGATTTATGATTCATGATTTGATTCATGATTCATGATTCAATTTATGATTCATGATTCATGATTCATGATTCAATTCATGATTCAATTCATGATTCATGAATCATAATTCTTGATTCATGATTCAATTCATAATTCATAATTCATGATTCATGATTCAATTCATGATTCAATTCATGATTCATGATTCATGATTCAATTCATGATTCAATTCATGATTCATGATTCATGATTCAATTTATGATTCATGATTCATGATTTAATTCATGATTCAATTTATGATTCATGATTCATGATTCAATTCATGATTCAATTCATGATTCATGATTCATGATTCAATTCATGATTCATAAATCATGATTCATAATTCATGATTTATGATTCAATTCATGATTCAATTCATGATTCATGATTCATGATTCTTGATTCATGATTCAATTCATGATTCATGAGTCATGATTCAATTCTAGATTCATGATTCAATTCATTAATCATGATTCAAGATTCAATTCATCATTCAATTTATGATTCATGATTCATGATTCATGATTCATGATTCAATTCATGATTCATGATTCATGATTCAATTCATGATTCATAATTCATGATTCAATTTATGATTCATGATTCAAGATTCATGATTCATGATTCAATTCATTAATCATGATTCTTGATTCAATTCATGATTCATGATTCATTATTCATGATTCGATTCATGATTCATGATTCATGATTCAATTCAAGATTCATGATTCATGATTCATGATTCAATTCATTATTCATAATTCATGATTCATGATTCAATTCATGATCCATGATTCATGATTCAATTCATGATTCATAATTTATGATTCAATTCATGATTCATGATTCGATTCATAATTCTTGATTCATGATTCGATTCATGATTCATGATTCAATTCAATATTCATGATTTATGATTCATGATTCAATTCATGATTCATGATTCAATTCATGATTCATGATTCAATTCATGATTCATGATTCATGATTCGATTTATGATTCATGATTCAATTCATGATTCATGATTCAATTCATGATTCATGAATCATGATTAGATTCATGATTCATGATTCAATTCATGATTTATGATTCATGATTCGATTCATGATTCATGATTCAATTTATGATTCATGATTCATGATTCATGATTCAATTCATGATTCAATTCATGATTCATGATTCATGATTCTTGATTCATGATTCAATTCATGATTCATAATTCATGATTCATGAATTAATTCATGATTCATGATTCATGATTCATGATTTATGATTCATGATTCATGATTCATGATTCGATTCATGATTCATGATCTATGATTCAATTCATGATTCATGATTCATGATTCAATTCATGATTCATGATTGATGATTCATGATTCAATTCATGATTCATGATTCATGATTCATGATTCAATTCATGATTCATGATTCATAATTCAATTCATGATTCATGATTCATGATTCATGATTCAATTCATGATTCAATTCATGATTCATGATTCATGATTCAATTTATGATTCATGATTCATGATTCATGATTCAATTCATGATTCAATTTATGATTCATGATTTATGATTCATGATTCAATTCATGATTCATGATTCATGATTCAATTCATGATTCATGATTCAATTCATGATTCATGATTCATGATTCGATTCATGATTCTTGATTCATGATTTAATTCATGATTCATGATTTGATTCATGATTCTTGATTCATGATTCGATTCATGATTCTTGATTCATGATTCAATTCATGATTCATGATTCATGATTCAATTTATGATTCATGATTCATGATTTAATTCATGATTCAATTTATGATTCATGATTCAATTCATGATTCATGATTCATGATTCAATTCATGAGTCATAAATCATGATTCATAATTCATGATTTATGATTCAATTCATGATTCAAATTATGATTCATGATTCATGATTCATGATTCATGATTTAATTCATGATTCATGATTCAATTCTTGATTCGATTCATCATTCAATTCATGATTCGATTCATGATTCATGATTCATGATTCGATTCATGATTCATGATTCAATTCATCATTCAATTCATGATTCATGAGTTATGATTCATGATTCAATTCATGATTCATGATTCATAATTCAATTCATGATTCATAATTCATGATTCAATTCATGATTCATGATTCAAGATTCATGATTCATGATTCAATTCATGATTCTTGATTCAATTCATGATTCATGATTCATGATTCGATTCATGATTCATGATTCATGATTCAATTCAGGATTCATGATTCATGATTCATGATTCAATTCATCATTCATAATTCATGATTCATGATTCAATTCATGATTCATGATCCATGATTCATGATTCAATTCATGATTCATGATTCATGATTCAATTCATGATTCAATTCATGATTCATAATTCATGATTCAATTCATGATTCATGATTCGATTCATAATTCTTGATTCATGATTCGATTCATGATTCATGATTCAATTCATGATTCATGATTTATGATTCATGATTCAATTCATGATTCATGATTCATGATTCATGATTCAATTCATGATTCATGATTCATGATTCGATTTATGATTCATGATTCATGATTCGATTCATGATTTATGATTCAATTCATGATTCATGAATCATGATTCGATTCATAATTCATGATTCAATTCATGATTTATGATTCATGATTCGATTCATGATTCATGATTCAATTTATGATTCATGATTCATAATTCATGATACAATTCATGATTCAATTCATGATTCATGATTCTTTATTCATGATTCATGATTCATGATTTGATTCATGATT
Organism: Mixophyes australis; assembly: GCA_036250195.1. Lineage (NCBI taxonomy): Eukaryota > Metazoa > Chordata > Amphibia > Anura > Limnodynastidae > Mixophyes > Mixophyes australis. Next base: position 246,046,790 of record JAVHZZ010000003.1, read on the forward strand.
CATGATCTATGATTTAATTCATGATTCATGATTCAATTCATGATTCATGATTCATGATTCAATTCATGGTTCATGATTCATGATTCAATTCATGATTCATGATTCAATTCATGATTCATGATTCATGATTCAATTCATGATTCAATTCATGATTCATGATTCATGATTCAATTTATGATTCATGATTCATGATTCATGATTCAATTCATGATTCAATTTATGATTCATGATTTATGATTCATGATTCAATTCATGATTCATGATTCATGATTCATGATTCAATTCATGATTCATGATTCAATTCATGATTCATGATTCTTTATTCATGATTCAATTCATGATTCATAATTCATGATTCATGAATCAATTCATGATTCATAATTCATGATTCATGATTAGATTTATGATTCATGATTCATGATTTATGATTCATGAATTATGATTCATGATTCGATTCATGATTCATGATCTATGATTCAATTCATGATTCATGATTCATGATTCATGATTCAATTCATGATTTATGATTCATGATTCATGATTCTATTCATGATTCATGATTCATAATTCAATTCATGATTCATGATTCATGATTCAATTTATGATTCATGATTCATGATTCATGATTCAATTCATGATTCATGATTCATGATTCATGATTCATGATTCAATTCATGATTCATGATTCATGATTCAATTCATGATTCAATTCATGATTCATGATTCATGATTCAATTTATGATTCATGATTCATGATTCATGGTTCAATTCATGATTCAATTTATGATTCATGATTTATGATTCATGATTCAATTCATGATTCATGATTCATGATTCATGATTCAATTCATGATTCATGATTCAATTCATGATTCATGATTCATGATTCGATTCATAATTCTTGATTCATGATTTAATTCATGATTTATGATTTGATTCATGATTCTTGATTCATGATTCGATTCATGATTCTTGATTCATCATTCAATTCATGATTCAATTTATGATTCATGATTCATGATTCAATTCATGATTCAATTCATAATTCATGATTCATGATTCAATATATGATTCATAAATCATGATTCATAATTCATGATTTATGATTCAATTCATGATTCAATTCATGATTCATGATTCATGATTTAATTCATGATTCATGATTCAATTCATGATTCGATTCATGATTTAATTCATGATTCAATTCATGATTCGAATCATGATTCAATTCATGATTCGATTCATGATTCATGATTCGATTCATGATTCATGAGTCATGATTCAATTCTAGATTCATGATTCAATTCATGATTCATGATTCAATTCATTATTCAATTCATGATTCATGATTCATGATTCATGATTCAATTCATGATTCATGATTCATGATTCAATTCATGATTCATAATTCATGATTCAATTCATGATTCAAGATTCATGATTCAATTCATGATTCATGATTCTTGATTCAATTCATGATTCATGATTCATGATTCATAATTTGATTCATGATTCATGATTCATGATACAATTCAAGATTCATGATTCATGATTCAATTCATGATTCATAATTCATGATTCATGATTCAATTCATGATTCATGATCCATGATTCATGATTCAATTCATGATTCATGATTCAATTCATGATTCAATTCATGATTCATAATTCATGATTCAATTCAAGATTCATGATTCGATTCATAATTCTTGATTCATGATTCGATTCATGATTCATGATTCATGATTCAATTCATGATTCATGATTTATGATTCATGATTCAATTCATGATTCATGATTCATGATTCATGATTCAATTAATGATTCATGATTCATAATTCATGATTCAATTCATGATTCATGATTCAATTCATGATTCATGATTCGATTCATGATTCAATTCATGATTCATGATTCATGATTCATCATTCAATTCATGATTCATGATTCATAATTCATGATTCAATTCATGATTCATGATTCGATTCATGATTCATGATTCAATTCATGATTCATGAATCATGATTCGATTCATGATTCATGATTCAATTCATGATTTATGATTCATGATTTGATTCATGATTCATGATTCAATTTATGATTCATGATTCATGATTCATGATTCAATTCATGATTCAATTCATGATTCATGAATCATAATTCTTGATTCATGATTCAATTCATAATTCATAATTCATGATTCATGAATCAATTCATGATTCATAATTCATGATTCATGATTAGATTCATGATTCATGATTCATGATTTATGATTCATGATTCATGATTCATGATTCGATTCATGATTCATGATCTATGATTTAATTCATGATTCATTATTCATGATTCAATTCATGATTCATGATTGATGATTCATGATTCAATTCATGATTCATGATTCAATTCATGATTCATGATTCATGATTCAATTCATGATTCATGATTCATGATTCATGATTCAATTCATGATTCATGATTGATGATTTATGATTCAATTCATGATTCATGATTCATGATTCAATTCATGATTCATGATTCATGATTCATGATTCAATTCATGATTCATGATTCATGATTCAATTCATGATTCAATTCATGATTCATGATTCATGATTCAATTTATGATTCATGATTCATGATTCATGATTCAATTCATGATTCAATTTATGATTCATGATTTATGATTCATGATTCAATTCATGATTCATGATTCATGATTCAATTCAGGATTCATGATTCAATTCATGATTCATGATTCATGATTCATGATTCGATGCATGATTCTTGATTCATGATTTAATTCATGATTCATGATTTGATTCATGATTCTTGATTCATGATTTGATTCATGATTCTTGATTCATGATTCAATTCATGATTCATGATTCATGATTCAATTTATGATTCATGATTCATGATTTAATTCATGATTCAATTTATGATTCATGATTCATGATTCAATTCATGATTCAATTCATGATTCATGAATCATGATTCAATTCATGATTCATAAATCATGATTCATAATTCATGATTTTTCATTCAATTCATGATTTAATTCATGATTCATGATTCAATTCATGATTCGATTCATGATTCAATTCATGATTCGATTCATGATTCATGATTCGATTCATGATTCATGAGTTATGATTCAATTCTAGATTCATGATTCAATTCATGATTCATGATTCATGATTCAATTCATCATTCAATTCATGATTCATGATTCATGATTCATGATTCAATTCATGATTCATGATTCAAGATTCATGATTCATGATTCAATTCATGATTCATGATTCTTGATTCAATTCATGATTCATGATTCGATTCATGATTCATAATTCATGATTCAATTCAAGATTCATGATTCATGATTCATGATTCAATTCATGATTCATAATTCATGATTCAATTCATGATTCATGATTCAAGATTCATGATTCATGATTCAATTCATGATTCATGATTCTTGATTCAATTCATGATTCATGATTCGATTCATGATTCATAATTCATGATTCAATTCAAGATTCATGATTCATGATTCATGATTCAATTTATCATTCATAATTCATGATTCATGATTCAATTCATGATTCATGATTCAATTCATGATTCATTATTCAATTCATGATTCAATTCATGATTCATAATTCATGATTCAATTCATGATCCATGATTCGATTCATAATTCTTGATTCATGATTCGATTCATGATTCATGATTCATGATTCAATTCATGATTCATGATTTATGATTCATGATTCAATTCATGATTCATGATTCATGATTCATGATTCAATTCATGATTCATGATTCAATTCATGATTCATGATTCATGATTCGATTTATGATTCATGATTCATGATTCAATTCATGATTCATGATTCAATTCATGATTCATGAATCATGATTCGATTCATGATTCATGATTCAATTCATGATTTATGATTCATGATTCGATTCATGATTCATGATTCAATTTATGATTCATGATTCATAATTCATGATACAATTCATGATTCAATTCATGATTTATGATTCATGATTCTTTATTCATGATTCAATTCATGATTCATAATTCATGATTCATGAATCAATTCATGATTCATAATTCATGATTCATGATTAGATTTATGATTCATGATTCATGATTTATGATTCATGATTCATGATTCGATTCATGATTCATGATCTATGATTCAATTCATGATTCATGATTCATGATTCATGATTCAATTCATGATTCATGATTCATGATTCAATTCATGATTCATGATTCATGATTTAGGATTCAATTCATGATTCATGATTCAATTCATGATTCATGATTCATGATTCAATTCATGATTCATGATTCATGATTCATGATTCAATTCATGATTCATGATTCATGATTCAATTCATGATTCATGATTCATGATTCAATTCATGATTCAATTCATGATTCATGATTCATGATTCAATTTATGATTCATGAGTCATGATTCATGATTCAATTCATGATTCAATTTATGATTCATGATTTATGATTCATGATTCAATTCATGATTCATGATTCATGATTCAATTCATGATTCATGATTCAATTCATGATTCATGATTCATGATTCGATTCATGATTCTTGATTCATGATTCAATTCATGATTCATGATTCATGATTCGATTCATGATTCTTGATTCATCATTCAATTCATGATTCATGATTCATGATTCATGATTAGATTCATGATTCATGATTCATGATTTATGATTCAATTCATGATTCATGATTCATGATTCAATTCATGATTCATGATTCATGATTCATGATTTAATTCATGATTCATGATTCATGATTTAATTCATGATTCATGATTCAATTCATGATTCGATTCATGATTTAATTCATGATTCATGATTCAATTCATGATTCGAATCATGATTCAATTCATGATTCGATTCATGATTCATGATTCGATTCATGATTCATGAGTCATGATTCAATTCTAGATTCATGATTCAATTCATGATTCATGATTCATGATTCAATTCATCATTCAATTCATGATTCATGATTCAATTCATCATTCAATTCATAATTCATGATTCATGATTCAATTCATGATTCAATTCATGATTCATGATTCATGATTCAATTCATGATTCAATTCATGATTCATGATTCATGATTCAATTCATGATTCATAATTCATGATTCAATTCATGATTCAAGATTCATGATTCAATTCATGATTCATGATTCTTGATTCAATTCATGATTCATGATTCATGATTCATAATTTGATTCATGATTCATAATCCATGATACAATTCAAGATTCATGATTCATGATTCAATTCATGATTCATAATTCATGATTCATGATTCAATTCATGATTCATGATTTATGATTCATGATTCAATTCATGATTCATGATTCATGATTCATGATTCAATTCATGATTCATGATTCAATTCATGATTCATGATTCATGATTCGATTTATGATTCATGATTCATTATTCAATTCATGATTCATGATTCATGATTCATGATTCAATTCATGATTCATGATTCATGATTCAATTCATGATTCATAATTCATGATTCAATTCATGATTCAAGATTCATGATTCAATTCATGATTTATGATTCTTGATTCAATTCATGATTCATGATTCATGATTCATAATTTGATTCATGATTCATGATTCATGATACAATTCAAGATTCATGATTCATGATTCAATTCATGATTCATAATTCATGATTCATGATTCAATTCATGATTCATGATCCATGATTCATGATTCAATTCATGATTCATGATTCAATTCATGATTCAATTCATGATTCATAATTCATGATTCAATTCAAGATTCATGATTCGATTCATAATTCTTGATTCATGATTCGATTCATGATTCATGATTCATGATTCAATTCATGATTCATGATTTATGATTCATGATTCAATTCATGATTCATGATTCATGATTCATGATTCAATTAATGATTCATGATTCATAATTCATGATTCAATTCATGATTCATGATTCAATTCATGATTCATGATTCGATTCATGATTCAATTCATGATTCATGATTCATGATTCATCATTCAATTCATGATTCATGATTCATAATTCATGATTCAATTCATGATTCATGATTCGATTCATGATTCATGATTCAATTCATGATTCATGAATCATGATTCGATTCATGATTCATGATTCAATTCATGATTTATGATTCATGATTTGATTCATGATTCATGATTCTTTATTCATGATTCAATTCATGATTCATAATTCATGATTCATGAATCAATTCATGATTCATAATTCATGATTCATGATTAGATTTATGATTCATGATTCATGATTTATGATTCATGATTCATGATTCGATTCATGATTCATGATCTATGATTCAATTCATGATTCATGATTCATGATTCATGATTCAATTCATGATTCATGATTCATGATTCAATTCATGATTCATGATTCATGATTTAGGATTTAATTCATGATTCATGATTCAATTCATGATTCATGATTCATGATTCAATTCATGATTCATGATTCATGATTCATGATTCAATTCATGATTCATGATTCATGATTCAATTCATGATTCATGATTCATGATTCAATTCATGATTCAATTCATGATTCATGATTCATGATTCAATTTATGATTCATGAGTCATGATTCATGATTCAATTCATGATTCAATTTATGATTCATGATTTATGATTCATGATTCAATTCATGATTCATGATTCATGATTCAATTCATGATTCATGATTCAATTCATGATTCATGATTCATGATTCGATTCATGATTCTTGATTCATGATTCAATTCATGATTCATGATTCATGATTCGATTCATGATTCTTGATTCATCATTCAATTCATGATTCATGATTCATGATTCATGATTAGATTCATGATTCATGATTCATGATTTATGATTCAATTCATGATTCATGATTCATGATTCAATTCATGATTCATGATTCATGATTCATGATTTAATTCATGATTCATGATTCATGATTTAATTCATGATTCATGATTCAATTCATGATTCGATTCATGATTTAATTCATGATTCATGATTCAATTCATGATTCGAATCATGATTCAATTCATGATTCGATTCATGATTCATGATTCGATTCATGATTCATGAGTCATGATTCAATTCTAGATTCATGATTCAATTCATGATTCATGATTCATGATTCAATTCATCATTCAATTCATGATTCATGATTCAATTCATCATTCAATTCATAATTCATGATTCATGATTCAATTCATGATTCAATTCATGATTCATGATTCATGATTCAATTCATGATTCAATTCATGATTCATGATTCATGATTCAATTCATGATTCATAATTCATGATTCAATTCATGATTCAAGATTCATGATTCAATTCATGATTCATGATTCTTGATTCAATTCATGATTCATGATTCATGATTCATAATTTGATTCATGATTCATGATCCATGATACAATTCAAGATTCATGATTCATGATTCAATTCATGATTCATAATTCATGATTCATGATTCAATTCATGATTCATGATCCATGATTCATGATTCAATTCATGATTCATGATTCAATTCATGATTCAATTCATGATTCATAATTCATGATTCAATTCAAGATTCATGATTCGATTCATAATTCTTGATTCATGATTCGATTCATGATTCATGATTCATGATTCAATTCATGATTCATGATTTATGATTCATGATTCAATTCATGATTCATGATTCATGATTCATGATTCAATTCATGATTCATGATTCATAATTCATGATTCAATTCATGATTCATGATTCAATTCATGATTCATGATTCGATTCATGATTCAATTCATGATTCATGATTCATGATTCATCATTCAATTCATGATTCATGATTCATAATTCATGATTCAATTCATGATTCATGATTCGATTCATGATTCATGATTCAATTCATGATTCATGAATCATGATTCGATTCATGATTCATGATTCAATTCATGATTTATGATTCATGATTTGATTCATGATTCATGATTCAATTTATGATTCATGATTCATGATTCATGATTCAATTCATGATTCAATTCATGATTCATGAATCATAATTCTTGATTCATGATTCAATTCATAATTCATAATTCATGATTCATGAATATATTCATGATTCATAATTCATGATTCATGATTAGATTCATGATTCATGATTCATGATTTATGATTCATGATTCATGATTCATGATTCGATTCATGATTTATGATCTATGATTTAATTCATGATTCATGATTCATGATTCAATTCATGATTCATGATTGATGATTCATGATTCAATTCATGATTCATGATTCAATTCATGATTCATGATTCATGATTCAATTCATGATTCATGATTCATGATTCATGATTCAATTCATGATTCATGATTGATGATTTATGATTCAATTCATGATTCATGATTCATGATTCATGATTCAATTCATGATTCATGATTCATGATTCAATTCATGATTCATGATTCATGATTCAATTCATGATTCAATTCATGATTCATGATTCATGATTCAATTTATGATTCATGATTCATGATTCATGATTCAATTCATGATTCAATTTATGATTCATGATTTATGATTCATGATTCAATTCATGATTCATGATTCATGATTCAATTCAGGATTCATGATTCAATTCATGATTCATGATTCATGATTCATGATTCGATGCATGATTCTTGATTCATGATTTAATTCATGATTCATGATTTGATTCATGATTCTTGATTCATGATTCGATTCATGATTCTTGATTCATGATTCAATTCATGATTCATGATTCATGATTCAATTTATGATTCATGATTCATGATTTAATTCATGATTCAATTTATGATTCATGATTCATGATTCAATTCATGATTCAATTCATGATTCATGATTCATGATTCAATTCATGATTCATAAATCATGATTCATAATTCATGATTTTTCATTCAATTCATGATTCAATTCATGATTCATGATTCATGATTCATGATTTAATTCATGATTCATGATTCAATTCATGATTCCATTCATGATTCAATTCATGATTCGATTCATGATTCATGATTCATGATTCGATTCATGATTCATGAGTTATGATTCAATTCTAGATTCATGATTCAATTCATGATTCATGATTCATGATTCAATTCATCATTCAATTCATGATTCGTGATTCATGATTCATGATTCAATTCATGATTCATGATTCAAGATTCATGATTCATGATTCAATTCATGATTCATGATTCTTGATTCAATTCATGATTCATGATTCGATTCATGATTCATAATTCATGATTCAATTCAAGATTCATGATTCATGATTCATGATTCAATTCATGATTCATAATTCATGATTCAATTCATGATTCATGATTCAAGATTCATGATTCATGATTCAATTCATGATTCATGATTCTTGATTCAATTCATGATTCATGATTCGATTCATGATTCATAATTCATGATTCAATTCAAGATTCATGATTCATGATTCATGATTCAATTCATCATTCATAATTCATGATTCATGATTCAATTCATGATTCATGATTCAATTCATGATTCATGATTCAATTCATGATTCATGATTCAATTCATGATTCATGATTCGATTCATAATTCTTGATTCATGATTCGATTCATGATTCATGATTCGATTCATGATTCATGATTCATGATTCAATTCATGATTCATGATTTATGATTCATGATTCAATTCATGATTCATGATTCATGATTCAATTCATGATTCATGATTCAATTCATGATTCATGATTCATGATTCGATTTATGATTCATGATTCATGATTCAATTCATGATTCATGATTCAATTCATGATTCATGAATCATGATTTGATTCATGATTCATGATTCAATTCATGATTTATGATTTATGATTCGATTCATGATTCATGATTCAATTTATGATTCATGATTCATAATTCATGATACAATTCATGATTCAATTCATGATTTATGATTCATGATTCTTTATTCATGATTCAATTCATGATTCATAATTCATGATTCATGAATCAATTCATGATTCATAATTCATGATTCATGATTAGATTCATGATTCATGATTCATGATTTATGATTCATGATTCATGATTCGATTCATGATTCATGATCTATGATTCAATTCATGATTCATGATTCATGATTCATGATTCATGATTCAATTCATGATTCATGATTCATGATTCAATTCATGATTCATGATTCATGATTTAAGATTCAATTCATGATTCATGATTCAATTCATGATTCATGATTCATGATTCAATTCATGATTCATGATTCATGATTCATGATTCAATTCATGATTCATGATTCATGATTCAATTCATGATTCATGATTCATGATTCAATTCATGATTCAATTCATGATTCATGATTCATGATTCAATTTATGATTCATGAGTCATGATTCATGATTCAATTCATGATTCAATTTATGATTCATGATTTATGATTCATGATTCAATTCATGATTCATGATTCATGATTCAATTCATGATTCATGATTCAATTCATGATTCATGATTCATGATTCGAATTATGATTCTTGATTCATGATTCAATTCATGATTCATGATTTGATACATGATTCTTGATTCATGATTCGATTCATGATTCTTGATTCATCATTCAATTCATGATTCATGATTCTTGATTCATGATTCAATTCATGATTCATAATTCATGATTCATAATTCACGATTCATGAATCAATTCATGATTCATAATTCATGATTCATGATTAGATTCATGATTCATGATTCATGATTTATGATTCAATTCATGATTCATGATTCATGATTCAATTAATGATTCATGATTCATGATTCATGATTCAATTCATGATTCATGATTCATGATTCATGATTCAATTCATGATTCATGATTCATGATTCAATTCATGATTCATGATTCATGATTCATGATTCAATTCATGATTCATGATTCATGATTCATGATTCAATTCATAATTCATGATTCATGATTCAATTCAGGATTCATGATTCAATTCATGATTTATGATTCATGATTCATGATTCGATGCATGATTCTTGATTCATGATTTAATTCATGATTCATGATTCAATTCATGATTCATGATTCTTGATTCAATTCATGATTCATGATTCGATTCATGATTCATAATTCATGATTCAATTCAAGATTCATGATTCATGATTCATGATTCAATTCATCATTCATAATTCATGATTCATGATTCAATTCATGATTCATGATTCAATTCATGATTCATGATTCAATTCATGATTCATGATTCAATTCATGATTCATGATTCGATTCATAATTCTTGATTCATGATTCGATTCATGATTCATGATTCATGATTCAATTCATGATTCATGATTTATGATTCATGATTCAATTCATGATTCATGATTCATGATTCATGATTCAATTCATGATTCATGATTCAATTCATGATTCATGATTCATGATTCGATTTATGATTCATGATTCATGATTCAATTCATGATTCATGATTCAATTCATGATTCATGAATCATGATTCGATTCATGATTCATGATTCAATTCATGATTTATGATTCATGATTCGATTCATGATTCATGATTCAATTTATGATTCATGATTCATAATTCATGATACAATTCATGATTCAATTCATGATTTATGATTCATGATTCTTTATTCATGATTCAATTCATGATTCATAATTCATGATTCATGAATCAATTCATGATTCATAATTCATGATTCATGATTAGATTCATGATTCATGATTCATGATTTATGATTCATGATTCATGATTCGATTCATGATTCATGATCTATGATTCAATTCATGATTCATGATTCATGATTCATGATTCAATTCATGATTCATGATTCATGATTCAATTCATGATTCATGATTCATGATTTAAGATTCAATTCATGATTCATGATTCAATTCATGATTCATGATTCATGATTCAATTCATGATTCATGATTCATGATTCATGATTCAATTCATGATTCATGATTCATGATTCAATTCATGATTCATGATTCATGATTCAATTCATGATTCAATTCATGATTCATGATTCATGATTCAATTTATGATTCATGAGTCATGATTCATGATTCAATTCATGATTCAATTTATGATTCATGATTTATGATTCATGATTCAATTCATGATTCATGATTCATGATTCATGATTCAATTCATGATTCATGATTCAATTCATGATTCATGATTCATGATTCGAATTATGATTCTTGATTCATGATTCAATTCATGATTCATGATTTGATACATGATTCTTGATTCATGATTCGATTCATGATTCTTGATTCATCATTCAATTCATGATTCATGATTCTTGATTCATGATTCAATTCATGATTCATAATTCATGATTCATAATTCACGATTCATGAATCAATTCATGATTCATAATTCATGATTCATGATTAGATTCATGATTCATGATTTATGATTCAATTCATGATTCATGATTCATGATTCAATTAATGATTCATGATTCATGATTCATGATTCAATTCATGATTCATGATTCATGATTCATGATTCAATTCATGATTCATGATTCATGATTCATGATTCAATTCATGATTCATGATTCATGATTCATGATTCAATTCATGATTCATGATTCATGATTCAATTCATGATTCATGATTCATGATTCATGATTCAATTCATGATTCATGATTCATGATTCATGATTCAATTCATAATTCATGATTCAATTCAGGATTCATGATTCAATTCATGATTCATGATTCATGATTCATGATTCGATGCATGATTCTGATTCATGATTTAATTCATGATTCATGATTTGATTCATGATTCTTGATTCATGATTCGATTCATGATTCTTGATTCATGATTCAATTCATGATTCATGATTCATGATTCAATTTATGATTCATGATTCATGATTTAATTCATGATTCAATTTATGATTCATGATTCATGATTCAATTCATGATTCAATTCATGATTCATGATTCATGATTCAATTCATGATTCATAAATCATGATTCATAATTCATGATTTATGATTCAATTCATGATTCATGATTCATGATTCATGATTCAATTCATGATTCATGATTCAATTCATGATTCATGATTCATGATTCGATTTATGATTCATGATTCATGATTCAATTCATGATTCATGATTCAATTCATGATTTATGATTCATGATTCGATTCATGATTCATGATTCAATTTATGATTCATGATTCATAATTCATGATACAATTCATGATTCAATTCATGATTTATGATTCATGATTCTTTATTCATGATTTAATTCATGATTCATAATTCATGATTCATGAATCAATTCATGATTCATAATTCATGATTCATGATTAGATTCATGATTCATGATTCATGATTTATGATTCATGATTCATGATTCGATTCATGATTCATGATCTATGATTCAATTCATGATTCATGATTCATGATTCATGATTCAATTCATGATTCATGATTCATGATTCAATTCATGATTCATGATTCATGATTTAAGATTCAATTCATGATTCATGATTCAATTCATGATTCATGATTCATGATTCAATTCATGATTCATGATTCATGATTCATGATTCAATTCATGATTCATGATTCATGATTCAATTCATGATTCATGATTCATGATTCAATTCATGATTCAATTCATGATTCATGATTCATGATTCAATTTATGATTCATGAGTCATGATTCATGATTCAATTCATGATTCAATTTATGATTCATGATTTATGATTCATGATTCAATTCATGATTCATGATTCATGATTCATGATTCAATTCATGATTCATGATTCAATTCATGATTCATGATTCATGATTCGAATTATGATTCTTGATTCATGATTCAATTCATGATTCATGATTTGATACATGATTCTTGATTCATGATTCGATTCATGATTCTTGATTCATCATTCAATTCATGATTCATGATTCTTGATTCATGATTCAATTCATGATTCATAATTCATGATTCATAATTCACGATTCATGAATCAATTCATGATTCATAATTCATGATTCATGATTAGATTCATGATTCATGATTTATGATTCAATTCATGATTCATGATTCATGATTCAATTAATGATTCATGATTCATGATTCATGATTCAATTCATGATTCATGATTCATGATTCATGATTCAATTCATGATTCATGATTCATGATTCATGATTCAATTCATGATTCATGATTCATGATTCATGATTCAATTCATGATTCATGATTCATGATTCAATTCATGATTCATGATTCATGATTCATGATTCAATTCATGATTCATGATTCATGATTCATGATTCATGATTCAATTCATAATTCATGATTCATGATTCAATTCAGGATTCATAATTCAATTCATGATTCATGATTCATGATTCATGATTCGATGCATGATTCTGATTCATGATTTAATTCATGATTCATGATTTGATTCATGATTCTTGATTCATGATTCGATTCATGATTCTTGATTCATGATTCAATTCATGATGCATGATTCATGATTCAATTTATGATTCATGATTCATGATTTAATTCATGATTCAATTTATGATTCATGATTCATGATTCAATTCATGATTCAATTCATGATTCATGATTCATGATTCAATTCATGATTCATAAATCATGATTCATAATTCATGATTTATGATTCAATTCATGATTCAATTCATGATTCATGATTCATGATTTAATTCATGATTCATGATTCAATTCATGATTCGATTCATGATTCAATTCATGATTCGATTCATGATTCATGATTCATGATTCGATTCATGATTCATGAGTTATGATTCAATTCTAGATTCATGATTCAATTCATGATTCATGATTCATGATTCAATTCATCATTCAATTCATGATTCATGATTCATGATTCATGATTCAGTATTCAATTCATGATTCATGATTCATGATTCAATTCATGATTCATAATTCATGATTCAATTCATGATTCATGATTCAAGATTCTCAATTCATGATTCAATTCATGATTCATGATTCTTGATTCAATTCATGATTCATGATTCGATTCATGATTCATGATTCATGATTCAATTCATGATTCATGATTCAATTCATGATTCATGATCCATGATTCATGATTCAATTCATGATTCAATTCATGATTCATGATCCATGATTCATGATTCAATTCATGATTCATGATTCATGATTCAATTCATGATTCAATTCATGATTCATAATTCATGATTCAATTCATGATTCATGATTCGATTCATAATTCTTGATTCATGATTCGATTCATGATTCATGATTCGATTCATAATTCTTGATTCATGATTCGATTCATGATTCATGATTCATGATTCAATTCATGATTCATGATTTATGATTCATGATTCAATTCATGATTCATGATTCATGATTCATGATTCAATTCAGGATTCATGATTCAATTCATGATTCATGATTCATGATTCGATTTATGATTCATGATTCATGATTCAATTCATGATTCATGATTCAATTCATGATTCATGAATCATGATTCGATTCATGATTCATGATTCAATTCATGATTTATGATTCATGATTCGATTCATGATTCATGATTCAATTTATGATTCATGATTCATAATTCATGATACAATTCATGATTCAATTCATGATTTATGATTCATGATTCTTTATTCATGATTCAATTCATGATTCATAATTCATGATTCATGAATCAATTTTTGATTCATAATTCATGATTCATGATTAGATTCATGATTCATGATTCATGATTTATGATTCATGATTCATGATTCGATTCATGATCTATGATTCAATTCATGATTCATGATTCATGATTCATGATTTAATCCATGATTCATGATTCATGATTCATGATTCAATTCATGATTCATGATTCATGATTCATGATTCAATTCATGATTCATGATTCAATTCATGATTCATGATTCAATTCATGATTCATGATTCATGATTCAATTCATGATTCATGATTCATGATTCAATTCATGATTCATGATTCATGATTCAATTCATGATTCAATTCATGATTCATGATTCATGATTCAATTTATGATTCATGATTCATGATTCATGATTCAATTCAAGATTCAATTCATGATTCATGATTCAATTCATGATTCATGATTCATGATTCGATTCATGATTCTTGATTCATGATTCAATTCATGATTCATGATTTGATACATGATTCTTGATTCATCATTCAATTCATGATTCATGATTCTTGATTCATGATTCAATTCATGATTCATAATTCATGATTCATAATTCACGATTCATGAATCAATTCATGATTCATAATTCATGATTCATGATTCATAATTCATGATTCATGATTAGATTCATGATTCATGATTCATGATTTATGATTCAATTCATGATTCATGATTCATGATTCATGATTCAATTAATGATTCATGATTCATGATTCAATTCATGATTCATGATTCATGATTCAATTCATGATTCATGATTCATGATTCAATTCATGATTCATGATTCATGATTCATGATTCATGATTCATGATTCATGATTCAATTCATGATTCATGATTCATGATTCATGATTGAATTCATGATTCATGATTGAATTTATGATTCATGATTCATGATTCATGATTCAATTCATGATTCATAAATCATGATTCATAATTCATGATTTATGATTCAATTCATGATTCAATTCATGATTCATGATTCATGATTCATGATTCAATTCATGATTCATGATTCATGATTCATGATTCATGATTTAATTCATGATTCATGATTCAATTCATGATTCGATTCATGATTCAATTCATGATTCGATTCATGATTCATGATTCATGATTCGATTCATGATTCATGATTCATGATTCAATTCATGATTCATGATTCGATTCATGATTCAATTTATGATTCGATTCATGATTCATGATTCATGATTCGATTCATGATTCATAATTCATGATTCAATTCATGATTCATGATTCAATTCATGATTTATAATTCATGATTCATGATTCAATTCATGATTCATGATATATGATTTATGATTCATGATTCAATTCATGATTCATGATTCATGATTCAATTCATGATTCATGATTCATGATTCATGATTCAATTCATGATTCATGATTCATGATTCATGATTCATGATTCACTTCATGATTCATGATTCAATTAATAATTCAATTCATGATTCATGATTCATGATTCAATTCATGATTCAATTCATGATTCATGATTCATGATTCATGATTCAATTCATGATTCATGATTCATGATTCATGATTCACTTCATGATTCATGATTCAATTAATGATTCATGATTCATGATTCATGATTCAATTCATGATTCAATTCATGATTCATGATTCATGATTCAATTTATGATTCATGATTCATGATTTAATTCATGATTCAATTTATGATTCATGATTCATGATTCAATTCATGATTCAATTCATGATTCATGATTCAATTCATGATTCATAAATCATGATTCATAATTCATGATTTATGATTCAATTCATGATTCATAAATCATGATTCATAATTCATGATTCATGATTTAATTCATGATTCAATTTATGATTCATGATTCATGATTCGTGATTCATGATTCATGATTTAATTCATGATTCATGATTCAATTCATGATTCGATTCATGATTCAATTTATGATTCAATCCATGATTCATGATTCATGATTCATGATTCAATTCATGATTCATGATTCATGATTCATGATTCAATTCATGATTCATGATTCAATTCATGATTCATGATTCAATTCATGATTCATGATTCATGATTCATGATTCAATTCATGATTCATGATTCATGATTCAATTCATGATTCATGATTCATGATTCAATTCATGATTCAATTCATGATTCATGATTCAATTTATGATTCATGATTCATGATTCATGATTCAATTCATGATTCAATTCATGATTCATGATTCAATTCATGATTCATGATTCATGATTCGATTCATGATTCTTGATTCATGATTTAATTCATGATTCATGATTTGATACATGATTCTTGATTCATGATTCGATTCATGATTCTTGATTCATCATTCAATTCATGATTCTTGATTCATGATTCAATTCATGATTCATAATTCATGATTCATAATTCACGATTCATGAATCAATTCATGATTCATAATTCATGATTCATGATTCATAATTCATGATTCATGATTAGATTCATGATTCATGATTCATGATTTATGATTCAATTCATGATTCATGATTCATGATTCATGATTCAATTAATGATTCATGATTCATGATTCAATTCATGATTCATGATTCATGATTCATGATTCAATTCATGATTCATGATTCATGATTCAATTCATGATTCATGATTCATGATTCATGATTCATGATTCATGATTCAATTCATGATTCATGATTCATGATTCATGATTGAATTCATGATTCATGATTGAATTTATGATTCATGATTCATGATTCATGATTCAATTCATGATTCATAAATCATGATTCATAATTCATGATTTATGATTCAATTCATGATTCAATTCATGATTCATGATTCATGATTCAATTCATGATTCATGATTCATGATTCATGATTTAATTCATGATTCATGATTCAATTCATGATTCGATTCATGATTCAATTCATGATTCGATTCATGATTCATGATTCATGATTCGATTCATGATTCATGATTCATGATTCAATTCATGATTCATGATTCGATTCATGATTCAATTTATGATTCGATTCATGATTCATGATTCATGATTCGATTCATGATTCATAATTCATGATTCAATTCATGATTCATGATTCATGATTCAATTCATGATTTATAATTCATGATTCATGATTCAATTCATGATTCATGATTCATGATTTATGATTCATGATTCAATTCATGATTCATGATTCATGATTCAATTCATGATTCATGATTCATGATTCATGATTTAATTCATGATTCATGATTCATGATTCATGATTCATGATTCACTTCATGATTCATGATTTAATTAATAATTCAATTCATGATTCATGATTCATGATTCAATTCATGATTCAATTCATGATTCAATTCATGATTCATGATTCATGATTCATGATTCAATTCATGATTCATGATTCATGATTCATGATTCATGATTCACTTCATGATTCATGATTCAATTAATGATTCAAGTCATGATTCATGATTCATGATTCAATTCATGATTCAATTCATGATTCATGATTCATGATTCAATTTATGATTCATGATTCATGATTCAATTCATGATTCAATTCATGATTCATGATTCAATTCATGATTCATAAATCATGATTCATAATTCATGATTTATGATTCAATTCATGATTCATAAATCATGATTCATAATTCATGATTTATGATTCAATTCATGATTCAATTCATGATTCATGATTCATGATTCGTGATTCATGATTCATGATTTAATTCATGATTCATGATTCAATTCATGATTCGATTCATGATTCAATTTATGATTCGATTCATGATTCATGATTCATGATTCGATTCATGATTCATGAGTCATGATTCAATTCTAGATTCATGATTCAATTTATGATTCATGATTCATGATTCAATTCATGATTCAATTTATGATTCATGATTCATGATTCAATTCATCATTCAATTCATGATTCAATTCATGATTCATGATTCAAGATTCATGATTCATGATTCAATTCATGATTCGTGATTCTTGATTCAATTCATGATTCATGATTCATGATTAATGATTCGATTCATGATTCATGATTCATGATTCAATTCAAGATTCATGATTCATGATTCATGATTCAATTCATGATTCATAATTCATGATTCATGATTCAATTCATGATTCATGATCCATGATTCTTGATTCAATTCATGATTCATGATTCATGATTCAATTCATGATACAATTCATGATTCATAATTCATGATTCAATTCATGATTCATGAATCGATTCATAATTCTTGATTCATGATTCGATTCATGATTCATGATTCATGATTCAATTCATGATTCATGATTTATGATTCATGATTCAATTCATAATTCATGATTAATGATTCATGATTCAATTCATGATTCATGATTCAATTCATGATTCATGATTCATGATTCGATTTATGATTCATGATTTAATTCATGATTCATGATTCAATTCATGATTCATGATTCATGATTCAATTTATGATTCATGATTCATGATTTAATTCATGATTCAATTTATGATTCATGATTCAATTCATGATTCAATTCATGATTCATGATTCATGATTCAATTCATGATTCATAAATCATGATTCATAATTCATGATTTATGATTCAATTCATGATTCAATTCATGATTCATAAATCATGATTCATAATTCATGATTTATGATTCAATTTATGATTCAATTCATGATTCATGATTCATGATTTAATTCATGATTCATGATTCAATTCATGATTCGATTCATGATTCAATTCGTGATTCGATTCATGATTCAATTCATGATTCGATTCATGATTCATAATTCATGATTCGATTCATGATTCATGAGTCATAATTCAATTCTAGATTCATGATTCAATTCATGATTCATGATTCATGATTCAATTCATCATTCAAATAATGATTCATGATTCATGATTCATGATTCAATTCATGATTCATGATTCATGATTCAATTCATGATTCATAATTCATGATTCAATTCATGATTTATGATTCAAGATTCATGATTCATGATTCAATTCATGATTCATGATTCTTGATTCAATTCATGATTCATGATTCATGATTCGATTCATGATTCATGATTCATGATTCAATTCAAGATTCATGATTCATGATTCATGATTCAATTCATGATTCATAATTCATGATTCATGATTCAATTCATGATTCATGATCCATGATTCATGATCCATGATTCATGATTCAATTCATGATTCATGATTCAATTCATGATTCAATTCATGATTCATAATTCATGATTCAATTCATGATTCATGATTCGATTCATAATTCTTAATTCATGATTCATAATTCATGATTCTTGATTCATGATTCAATTCATGATTCATGATTCAATTTATGATTCATGATTCATGATTTAATTCATGATTTAATTTATGATTCATGATTCATGATTCAATTCATGATTCAATTCATGATTCATGATTCATGATTCAATTCATGATTCATAAATCATGATTCATAATTCATGATTTATGATTCAATTCATGATTCAATTCATGATTCATAAATCATGATTCATAATTCATGATTTATGATTCAATTTATGATTCAATTCATGATTCATGATTCATGATTCATGATTTAATTCATGATTCATGATTCAATTCATGATTCGATTCATGATTCAATTCATGATTCGATTCATGATTCATGATTCATGATTCGATTCATGATTCATGAGTCATAATTCAATTCTAGATTCATGATTCAATTCATGATTCATGATTCATGATTCAATTCATCATTCAATTCATGATTCATGATTCATGATTCATGATTCAATTCATGATTCATGATTCATGATTTAATTCATGATTCATGATTCAATTCATGATTCGATTCATGATTCAATTCATGATTCGATTCATGATTCATGATT
The DNA here is from genome assembly GCA_036250195.1 of Mixophyes australis. NCBI lineage: Eukaryota > Metazoa > Chordata > Amphibia > Anura > Limnodynastidae > Mixophyes > Mixophyes australis. Next base: position 246,068,645 of record JAVHZZ010000003.1, read on the forward strand.
CATGATTCGATTCATGATTCATGAGTCATAATTCAATTCTAGATTCATGATTCAATTCATGATTCATGATTCATGATTCAATTCATCATTCAATTCATGATTCATGATTCATGATTCATGATTCATGATTCAATTCATGATTCATGATTCAATTCATGATTCATAATTCATGATTCAATTCATGATTTATGATTCAAGATTCATGATTCATGATTCAATTCATGATTCATGATTCTTGATTCAATTCATGATTCATGATTCATGATTCGATTCATGATTCATGATTCATGATTCATGATTCAATTCATGATTCATAATTCATGATTCATGATTCAATTCATGATTCATGATTCATGATTCATGATTCAATTCATGATTCATAATTCATGATTCATGATTCAATTCATGATTCATGATCCATGATTCATGATTCAATTCATGATTCATGATTCAATTCATGATTCAATTCATAATTCTTAATTCATGATTCGATTCATGATTCATGATTCATGATTCAATTCATGATTCATGATTTATGATTCATGATTCAATTCATGATTCATGATTCATGATTCATGATTTAATTCATGATTCATGATTCAATTCATGATTCATGATTCAATTCATGATTCATGATTCATGATTTGATTTATGATTCATGATTCATGATTCAATTCATGATTCATGATTCAATTCATGATTTATGATTCATGATTCGATTCATAATTCATGATTCAATTCATGATTCATGATTTATGATTCATGATTCAATTCATAATTCATGATTAATGATTCATGATTCAATTCATGATTCATGATTCAATTCATGATTCATGATTCATGATTCGATTTATGATTCATGAGTTAATTCATGATTCATGATTCAATTCATGATTCATGATTCATGATTCAATTTATGATTCATGATTTAATTCATGATTCAATTTATGATTCATGATTCAATTCATGATTCAATTCATGATTCATGATTCATGATTCAATTCATGATTCATAAATCATGATTCATAATTCATGATTTATGATTCAATTCATGATTCAATTCATGATTCATAAATCATGATTCATAATTCATGATTTATGATTCAATTTATGATTCAATTCATGATTCATGATTCATGATTCATGATTTAATTCATGATTCATGATTCAATTCATGATTCGATTCATGATTCAATTCGTGATTCGATTCATGATTCAATTCATGATTCGATTCATGATTCATGATTCATGATTCGATTCATGATTCATGAGTCATAATTCAATTCTAGATTCATGATTCAATTCATGATTCATGATTCATGATTCAATTCATCATTCAAATCATGATTCATGATTCATGATTCATGATTCATGATTCAATTCATGATTCATGATTCATGATTCAATTCATGATTCATAATTCATGATTCAATTCATGATTTATGATTCAAGATTCATGATTCATGATTCAATTCATGATTCATGATTCTTGATTCAATTCATGATTCATGATTCATGATTCGATTCATGATTCATGATTCATGATTCAATTCAAGATTCATGATTCATGATTCATGATTCAATTCATGATTCATGATCCATGATTCATGATCCATGATTCATGATTCAATTCATGATTCATGATTCAATTCATGATTCAATTCATGATTCATAATTCATGATTCAATTCATGATTCATGATTCGATTCATAATTCTTAATTCATGATTCATAATTCATGATTCTTGATTCATGATTCAATTCATGATTCATGATTCATGATTTAATTCATGATTCAATTTATGATTCATGATTCATGATTCAATTCATGATTCAATTCATGATTCATGATTCATGATTCAATTCATGATTCATAAATCATGATTCATAATTCATGATTTATGATTCAATTCATGATTCAATTCATGATTCATAAATCATGATTCATAAATCATGATTTATGATTCAATTTATGATTCAATTCATGATTCATGATTCATGATTCATGATTTAATTCATGATTCATGATTCAATTCATGATTCGATTCATGATTCAATTCATGATTCGATTCATGATTCATGATTCATGATTCGATTCATGATTCATGAGTCATAATTCAATTCTAGATTCATGATTCAATTCATGATTCATGATTCATGATTCAATTCATCATTCAATTCATGATTCATGATTCATGATTCATGATTCAATTCATGATTCATGATTCATGATTCAATTCATGATTCATAATTCATGATTCAATTCATGATTTATGATTCAAGATTCATGATTCATGATTCAATTCATGATTCATGATTCTTGATTCAATTCATGATTCATGATTCATGATTCGATTCATGATTCATGATTCATGATTCAATTCAAGATTCATGATTCATGATTCATGATTCAATTCATGATTCATAATTCATGATTCATGATTCAATTCATGATTCATGATCCATGATTCATGATTCAATTCATGATTCATGATTCAATTCATGATTCATGATTCAATTCATGATTCAATTCATGATTCATAATTCATGATTCAATTCATGATTCATGATTCGATTCATAATTCTTAATTCATGATTCGATTCATGATTCATGATTCATGATTCAATTCATGATTCATGATTTATGATTCATGATTCAATTCATGATTCATGATTCATGATTCATGATTCAATTCATGATTCATGATTCAATTCATGATTCATGATTCAATTCATGATTCATGATTCATGATTTGATTTATGATTCATGATTCATGATTCAATTCATGATTCATGATTCAATTCATGATTTATGATTCATGATTCGATTCATAATTCATGATTCAATTCATGATTCATGATTCGATTCATAATTCTTGATTCATGATTCGATTCATGATTCAATTCATGATTCATGATTCTTGATTCATGATTCAATTCATTATTCATAATTCATGATTCATGAATCAATTCATGATTCATAATTCATGATTCATGATTAGATTCATGATTCATGATTCATGATTTATAATTCATAATTCATGATTCATGATTCGATTCATGATTCATGATCTATGATTCAATTCATGATTCATGATTCATGATTCAATTCATGATTCATAATTCATGATTCATGATTCAATTCATGATTCATGATTCATGATTCATGATTCATGATTCATGATTCAATTCATGATTCATGATTCATGATTCAATTCATGATTCATGATTCATGATTCATGATTCAATTCATGATTCAATTTATGATTCATGATTTATGATTCATGATTCAATTCATGATTCATGATTCATGATTCAATTCATGATTCATCATTTAATTCATGATTCATGATTCATGATTCATGATTCGATTCATGATTCTTGATTCATGATTCAATTCATGATTCATGATTTGATTCATGATTCTTGATTCATGATTCGATTCATGATTCTTGATTCATCATTCAATTCATGATTCATGATTCTTGATTCATGATTCAATTCATGATTCATAATTCATGATTCATAATTCACGATTCATGAATCAATTCATGATTCATAATTCATGATTCATGATTAGATTCATGATTCATGATTCATGATTTATGATTCATGATTCATGATTCGATTCATGATTCATGATCTATGATTCAATTCATGATTCATGATTCATGATTCAATTCATGATTTATGATTCATGATTCAATTCATGCTTCATGATTCATGATTCATGATTCAATTCATGATTCATGATTTATGATTCATGATTCAATTCATGATTCATGATTCATGATTCATGATTCAATTCATGATTCATGATTCATGATTCAATTCATGATTCAATTCATGTTTCATGATTCATGATTCAATTTATGATTCATGATTCATGATTCAATTCATGATTCATAAATCATGATTCATGATTCATGATTCATGATTCAATTCAATATTCATGAATCATGATTCATGATTTAATTCATGATTCATGATTCAATTCATGATTCGATTCATGATTCAATTCATGATTTGATTCATGATTCATGATTCATGATTCAATTTATGATTCATGATTCATGATTCATGATTCAATTCATGATTCATGATTCATGATTCATGATTCAATTCATGATTCATGATTCATGATTCATGATTCATGATTCACTTCATGATTCATGATTCATGATTCACTTCATGATTCATGATTCAATTAATGATTCAATTCATGATTCATGATTCATGATTCAATTCATGATTCAATTCATGATTCATGATTCATGATTCAATTTATGATTCATGATTCATGATTTAATTCATGATTCAATTTATGATTCATGATTCATGATTCAATTCATGATTCAATTCATGATTCATGATTCAATTCATGATTCATAAATCATGATTCATAATTCATGATTTATGATTCAATTCATGATTCAATTCATGATTCATGATTCATGATTCTTGATTCGTGATTCATGATTCATGATTTAATTCATGATTCATGATTCATGATTCATGATTCGTGATTCATGATTCATGATTTAATTCATGATTCATGATTCAATTCATGATTCGATTCATGATTCAATTTATGATTCATGATTCATGATTCAATTCATGATTCAATTCATGATTCATGATTCAATTCATGATTCATAAATCATGATTCATAATTCATGATTTATGATTCAATTCATGATTCAATTCATGATTCATGATTCATGATTCATGATTCGTGATTCATGATTCATGATTTAATTCATGATTCATGATTCATGATTCGTGATTCATGATTCATGATTTAATTCATGATTCATGATTCAATTCATGATTCATGATTCAATTCATGATTCAATTCATGATTCATAATTCATGATTCAATTCATGATTCATGATTCGATTCATAATTCTTAATTCATGATTCGATTCATGATTCATGATTCATGATTCAATTCATGATTCATGATTTATGATTCATGATTCAATTCATGATTCATGATCCATGATTCATGATTCAATTCATGATTCATGATTCAATTCATGATTCATGATTCAATTCATGATTCAATTCATGATTCATAATTCATGATTCAATTCATGATTCATGATTCGATTCATAATTCTTAATTCATGATTCGATTCATGATTCATGATTCATGATTCAATTCATGATTCATGATTTATGATTCATGATTCAATTCATGATTCATGATTCATGATTCATGATTCAATTCATGATTCATGATTCAATTCATGATTCATGATTCAATTCATGATTCATGATTCATGATTTGATTTATGATTCATGATTCATGATTCAATTCATGATTCATGATTCAATTCATGATTTATGATTCATGATTCGATTCATAATTCATGATTCAATTCATGATTCATGATTCGATTCATAATTCTTGATTCATGATTCGATTCATGATTCAATTCATGATTCATGATTCTTGATTCATGATTCAATTCATGATTCATAATTCATGATTCATGAATCAATTCATGATTCATAATTCATGATTCATGATTAGATTCATGATTCATGATTCATGATTTATAATTCATAATTCATGATTCATGATTCGATTCATGATTCATGATCTATGACTCAATTCATGATTCATGATTCATGATTCAATTCATGATTCATAATTCATGATTCATGATTCAATTCATGATTCATGATTCATGATTCATGATTCATGATTCAATTCATGATTCATGATTCATGATTCAATTCATGATTCATGATTCATGATTCATGATTCAATTCATGATTCAATTTATGATTCATGATTTATGATTCATGATTCAATTCATGATTCATGATTCATGATTCAATTCATGATTCATCATTTAATTCATGATTCATGATTCATGATTCATGATTCGATTCATGATTCTTGATTCATGATTCAATTCATGATTCATGATTTGATTCATGATTCTTGATTCATGATTCGATTCATGATTCTTGATTCATCATTCAATTCATGATTCATGATTCTTGATTCATGATTCAATTCATGATTCATAATTCATGATTCATAATTCACGATTCATGAATCAATTCATGATTCATAATTCATGATTCATGATTAGATTCATGATTCATGATTCATGATTTATGATTCATGATTCATGATTCGATTCATGATTCATGATCTATGATTCAATTCATGATTCATGATTCATGATTCAATTCATGCTTCATGATTCATGAATCATGATTCAATTCATGCTTCATGATTTATGATTCATGATTCAATCATGATTCATGATTCATGATTCATGATTCAATTTATGATTCATGATTCATGATTCAATTCATGATTCAATTCATGTTTCATGATTCATGATTCAATTTATGATTCATGATTCATGATTCAATTCATGATTCATAAATCATGATTCATGATTCATGATTCATGATTCATGATTCAATTCAATATTCATGAATCATGATTCATGATTTAATTCATGATTCATGATTCAATTCATGATTCGATTCATGATTCAATTCATGATTTGATTCATGATTCATGATTCATGATTCAATTTATGATTCATGATTCATGATTCATGATTCAATTCATGATTCATGATTCATGATTCATGATTCAATTCATGATTCATGATTCATGATTTAATTCATGATTCATGATTCAATTCATGATTCGATTTATGATTCAATTCATGATTCGATTCATGATTCATGAGTCATGATTCAATTATAGATTCATGATTTAATTCATGATTCATGATTCAATTCATGATTCAATTCATGGTTCATGATTCATGATTCAAAATTCATGATTCAATTCATGATTCATTATTCAATTCATGATTCATGATTCAATTCATGATTCAATTCATGATTCATGATTCATGATTCAATTCATGATTCATGATTCGATTCATGATTCAATTTATGATTCGATTCATGATTCATGATTCATGATTCGATTCATGATTCATAATTCATGATTCAATTCATGATTCATGATTCATGATTCAATTCATGATTTATAATTCATGATTCATGATTCAATTCATGATTCATGATTCATGATTTATGATTCATGATTCAATTCATGATTCATGATTCATGATTCAATTCATGATTCATGATTCATGATTCATGATTCAATTCATGATTCATGATTCATGATTCATGATTCATGATTCACTTCATGATTCATGATTCATGATTCACTTCATGATTCATGATTCAATTAATGATTCAATTCATGATTCATGATTCATGATTCAATTCATGATTCAATTCATGATTCATGATTCATGATTCAATTTATGATTCATGATTCATGATTTAATTCATGATTCAATTTATGATTCATGATTCATGATTCAATTCATGATTCAATTCATGATTCATGATTCAATTCATGATTCATAAATCATGATTCATAATTCATGATTTATGATTCAATTCATGATTCAATTCATGATTCATGATTCATGATTCTTGATTCGTGATTCATGATTCATGATTTAATTCATGATTCATGATTCATGATTCATGATTCGTGATTCATGATTCATGATTTAATTCATGATTCATGATTCAATTCATGATTCGATTCATGATTCAATTTATGATTCATGATTCATGATTCAATTCATGATTCAATTCATGATTCATGATTCAATTCATGATTCATAAATCATGATTCATAATTCATGATTTATGATCCAATTCATGATTCAATTCATGATTCATGATTCATGATTCATGATTCGTGATTCATGATTCATGATTTAATTCATGATTCATGATTCATGATTCATGATTCGTGATTCATGATTCATGATTTAATTCATGATTCATGATTCAATTCATGATTCGATTCATGATTCAATTTATGATTCGATTCATGATTCATGATTCATGATTCGATTCATGATTCAATTCATGATTCATGATTCATGATTCATGAATCATGATTCAATTCATGATTCAATTCATGATTCATGATTCATGATTCATAATTCATGATTCAATTCATGATTCATGATTCTTGATTCAATTCATGATTTATGATTCATGATTCATGATTCATGATTCGATTCATGATTCATGATTCATGATTCGATTCATGATTCATGATTCATGATTCAATTCATGATTCATAATTCATGATTCATGTCTCAATTCATGATTCATGATCCATGATTCTTGATTCAATTCATGATTCATGATTCATGATTCAATTCATGATACAATTCATGATTCATAATTCATGATTCAATTCATGATTCATGATTCGATTCATGATTCTTGATTCATGATTCGATTCATGATTCTTGATTCATCATTCAATTCATGATTCATGATTCTTGATTCATGATTCAATTCATGATTCATAATTCATGATTCATAATTCACGATTCATGAATCAATTCATGATTCATAATTCATGATTCATGATTAGATTCATGATTCATGATTCATGATTTATGATTCAATTCATGATTCATGATTCATGATTCAATTAATGATTCATGATTCATGATTCATGATTCAATTCATGATTCATGATTCATGATTCATGATTCAATTCATGATTCATGATTCATGATTCAATTCATGATTCATGATTCATGATTCATGATTCAATTCATGATTCATGATTCATGATTCATGATTCAATTCATAATTCATGATTCATGATTCAATTCAGGATTCATGATTCAATTCATGATTCATGATTCATGATTCATGATTCGATGCATGATTCTTGATTCATGATTTAATTCATGATTCATGATTTGATTCATGATTCTTGATTCATGATTCGATTCATGATTCTTGATTCATGATTCAATTCATGATTCATGATTCATGATTCAATTTATGATTCATGATTCATGATTTAATTCATGATTCAATTTATGATTCATGATTCATGATTCAATTCATGATTCAATTCATGATTCATGATTCATGATTCAATTCATGATTCATAAATCATGATTCATAATTCATGATTTATGATTCAATTCATGATTCAATTCATGATTCATGATTCATGATTTAATTCATGGTTCATGATTCAATTCATGATTCGATTCATGATTCAATTCATGATTCGATTCATGATTCATGATTCATGATTCGATTCATGATTCATGAGTTATGATTCAATTCTAGATTCATGATTCAATTCATGATTCATGATTCATGATTCAATTCATCATTCAATTCATGATTCATGATTCATGATTCATGATTCAGTATTCAATTCATGATTCATGATTCATGATTCAATTCATGATTCATAATTCATGATTCAATTCATGATTCATGATTCAAGATTCTCAATTCATGATTCAATTCATGATTCATGATTCTTGATTCAATTCATGATTCATGATTCGATTCATGATTCATGATTCATGATTCAATTCAAGATTCATGATTCATGATTCATGATTCAATTCATCATTCATAATTCATGATTCATGATTCAATTCATGATTCATGATCCATGATTCATGATTCAATTCATGATTCATGATTCATGATTCAATTCATGATTCAATTCATGATTCATAATTCATGATTCAATTCATGATTCATGATTCGATTCATAATTCTTGATTCATGATTCGATTCATGATTCATGATTCGATTCATAATTCTTGATTCATGATTCGATTCATGATTCATGATTCATGATTCAATTCATGATTCATGATTTATGATTCATGATTCAATTCATGATTCATGATTCATGATTCATGATTCAATTCAGGATTCATGATTCAATTCATGATTCATGATTCATGATTCGATTTATGATTCATGATTCATGATTCAATTCATGATTCATGATTCAATTCATGATTCTTGATTCATGATTCGATTCATGATTCTTGATTCATGATTCAATTCATGATTCATGATTCATGATTCAATTTATGATTCATGATTCATGATTTAATTCATGATTCAATTTATGATTCATGATTCATGATTCAATTCATGATTCAATTCATGATTCATGATTCATGATTCAATTCATGATTCATAAATCATGATTCATAATTCATGATTTATGATTCAATTCATGATTCAATTCATGATTCATGATTCATGATTTAATTCATGGTTCATGATTCAATTCATGATTCGATTCATGATTCAATTCATGATTCGATTCATGATTCATGATTCATGATTCGATTCATGATTCATGAGTTATGATTCAATTCTAGATTCATGATTCAATTCATGATTCATGATTCATGATTCAATTCATCATTCAATTCATGATTCATGATTCATGATTCATGATTCAGTATTCAATTCATGATTCATGATTCATGATTCAATTCATGATTCATAATTCATGATTCAATTCATGATTCATGATTCAAGATTCTCAATTCATGATTCAATTCATGATTCATGATTCTTGATTCAATTCATGATTCATGATTCGATTCATGATTCATGATTCATGATTCAATTCAAGATTCATGATTCATGATTCATGATTCAATTCATCATTCATAATTCATGATTCATGATTCAATTCATGATTCATGATCCATGATTCATGATTCAATTCATGATTCATGATTCATGATTCAATTCATGATTCAATTCATGATTCATAATTCATGATTCAATTCATGATTCATGATTCGATTCATAATTCTTGATTCATGATTCGATTCATGATTCATGATTCGATTCATAATTCTTGATTCATGATTCGATTCATGATTCATGATTCATGATTCAATTCATGATTCATGATTTATGATTCATGATTCAATTCATGATTCATGATTCATGATTCATGATTCAATTCAGGATTCATGATTCAATTCATGATTCATGATTCATGATTCGATTTATGATTCATGATTCATGATTCAATTCATGATTCATGATTCAATTCATGATTCATGAATCATGATTCGATTCATGATTCATGATTCAATTCATGATTTATGATTCATGATTCGATTCATGATTCATGATTCAATTTATGATTCATGATTCATAATTCATGATACAATTCATGATTCAATTCATGATTTATGATTCATGATTCTTTATTCATGATTCAATTCATGATTCATAATTCATGATTCATGAATCAATTTTTGATTCATAATTCATGATTCATGATTAGATTCATGATTCATGATTCATGATTTATGATTCATGATTCATGATTCGATTCATGATCTATGATTCAATTCATGATTCATGATTCATGATTCATGATTTAATCCATGATTCATGATTCATGATTCATGATTCAATTCATGATTCATGATTCATGATTCATGATTCAATTCATGATTCATGATTCAATTCATGATTCATGATTCAATTCATGATTCATGATTCATGATTCATGATTCAATTCATGATTCATGATTCATGATTCAATTCATGATTCATGATTCATGATTCAATTCATGATTCAATTCATGATTCATGATTCATGATTCAATTTATGATTCATGATTCATGATTCATGATTCAATTCAAGATTCAATTCATGATTCATGATTCAATTCATGATTCATGATTCATGATTCGATTCATGATTCTTGATTCATGATTCAATTCATGATTCATGATTTGATACATGATTCTTGATTCATCATTCAATTCATGATTCATGATTCTTGATTCATGATTCAATTCATGATTCATAATTCATGATTCATAATTCACGATTCATGAATCAATTCATGATTCATAATTCATGATTCATGATTCATAATTCATGATTCATGATTAGATTCATGATTCATGATTCATGATTTATGATTCAATTCATGATTCATGATTCATGATTCATGATTCAATTAATGATTCATGATTCATGATTCAATTCATGATTCATGATTCATGATTCAATTCATGATTCATGATTCATGATTCAATTCATGATTCATGATTCATGATTCATGATTCAATTCATGATTCATGATTCATGATTCATGATTGAATTCATGATTCATGATTGAATTTATGATTCATGATTCATGATTCATGATTCAATTCATGATTCATAAATCATGATTCATAATTCATGATTTATGATTCAATTCATGATTCAATTCATGATTCATGATTCATGATTCATGATTCAATTCATGATTCATGATTCATGATTCATGATTCATGATTTAATTCATGATTCATGATTCAATTCATGATTCGATTCATGATTCAATTCATGATTCGATTCATGATTCATGATTCATGATTCGATTCATGATTCATGATTCATGATTCAATTCATGATTCATGATTCGATTCATGATTCAATTTATGATTCGATTCATGATTCATGATTCATGATTCGATTCATGATTCATAATTCATGATTCAATTCATGATTCATGATTCATGATTCAATTCATGATTTATAATTCATGATTCATGATTCAATTCATGATTCATGATTCATGATTTATGATTCATGATTCAATTCATGATTCATGATTCATGATTCAATTCATGATTCATGATTCATGATTCATGATTCAATTCATGATTCATGATTCATGATTCATGATTCATGATTCACTTCATGATTCATGATTCAATTAATAATTCAATTCATGATTCATGATTCATGATTCAATTCATGATTCAATTCATGATTCAATTCATGATTCATGATTCATGATTCATGATTCAATTCATGATTCATGATTCATGATTCATGATTCACTTCATGATTCATGATTCAATTAATGATTCATGATTCATGATTCATGATTCAATTCATGATTCAATTCATGATTCATGATTCATGATTCAATTTATGATTCATGATTCATGATTTAATTCATGATTCAATTTATGATTCATGATTCATGATTCAATTCATGATTCAATTCATGACTCATGATTCAATTCATGATTCATAAATCATGATTCATAATTCATGATTTATGATTCAATTCATGATTCATAAATCATGATTCATAATTCATGATTCATGATTTAATTCATGATTCAATTTATGATTCATGATTCATGATTCGTGATTCATGATTCATGATTTAATTCATGATTCATGATTCAATTCATGATTCGATTCATGATTCAATTTATGATTCAATCCATGATTCATGATTCATGATTCATGATTCAATTCATGATTCATGATTCATGATTCATGATTCAATTCATGATTCATGATTCAATTCATGATTCATGATTCAATTCATGATTCATGATTCATGATTCATGATTCAATTCATGATTCATGATTCATGATTCAATTCATGATTCATGATTCATGATTCAATTCATGATTCAATTCATGATTCATGATTCATGATTCAATTTATGATTCATGATTCATGATTCATGATTCAATTCATGATTCAATTCATGATTCATGATTCAATTCATGATTCATGATTCATGATTCGATTCATGATTCTTGATTCATGATTTAATTCATGATTCATGATTTGATACATGATTCTTGATTCATGATTCGATTCATGATTCTTGATTCATCATTCAATTCATGATTCATGATTCTTGATTCATGATTCAATTCATGATTCATAATTCATGATTCATAATTCACGATTCATGAATCAATTCATGATTCATAATTCATGATTCATGATTCATAATTCATGATTCATGATTAGATTCATGATTCATGATTCATGATTTATGATTCAATTCATGATTCATGATTCATGATTCAATTAATGATTCATGATTCATGATTCAATTCATGATTCATGATTCATGATTCATGATTCAATTCATGATTCATGATTCATGATTCAATTCATGATTCATGATTCATGATTCATGATTCATGATTCATGATTCAATTCATGATTCATGATTCATGATTCATGATTGAATTCATGATTCATGATTGAATTTATGATTCATGATTCATGATTCATGATTCAATTCATGATTCATAAATCATGATTCTTAATTCATGATTTATGATTCAATTCATGATTCAATTCATGATTCATGATTCATGATTCATGATTCATGATTCAATTCATGATTCATGATTCATGATTTAATTCATGATTCATGATTCAATTCATGATTCGATTCATGATTCAATTCATGATTCGATTCATGATTCATGATTCATGATTCGATTCATGATTCATGATTCATGATTCAATTCATGATTCATGATTCGATTCATGATTCAATTTATGATTCGATTCATGATTCATGATTCATGATTCGATTCATGATTCATAATTCATGATTCAATTCATGATTCATGATTCATGATTCAATTCATGATTTATAATTCATGATTCATGATTCAATTCATGATTCATGATTCATGATTTATGATTCATGATTCAATTCATGATTCATGATTCATGATTCAATTCATGATTCATGATTCATGATTCATGATTCAATTCATGATTCATGATTCATGATTCATGATTCATGATTCACTTCATGATTCCTGATTTAATTAATAATTCAATTCATGATTCATGATTCATGATTCAATTCATGATTCAATTCATGATTCAATTCATGATTCATGATTCATGATTCATGATTCAATTCATGATTCATGATTCATGATTCACGATTCATGATTCACTTCATGATTCATGATTCAATTAATGATTCAATTCATGATTCATGATTCAATTCATGATTCAATTCATGATTCATGATTCATGATTCAATTTATGATTCATGATTCATGATTCAATTCATGATTCAATTCATGATTCATGATTCAATTCATGATTCATAAATCATGATTCATAATTCATGATTTATGATTCAATTCATGATTCATAAATCATGATTCATAATTCATGATTTATGATTCAATTCATGATTCAATTCATGATTCATGATTCGTGATTCATGATTCATGATTTAATTCATGATTCATGATTCAATTCATGATTCGATTCATGATTCAATTTATGATTCGATTCATGATTCATGATTCATGATTCGATTCATGATTCATGAGTCATGATTCAATTCTAGATTCATGATTCAATTTATGATTCATGATTCATGATTCAATTCATGATTCAATTTATGATTCATGATTCATGATTCAATTCATCATTCAATTCATGATTCAATTCATGATTCATGATTCAAGATTCATGATTCATGATTCAATTCATGATTCGTGATTCTTGATTCAATTCATGATTCATGATTCATGATTAATGATTCGATTCATGATTCATGATTCATGATTCAATTCAAGATTCATGATTCATGATTCATGATTCAATTCATGATTCATAATTCATGATTCATGATTCAATTCATGATTCATGATCCATGATTCTTGATTCAATTCATGATTCATGATTCAATTCATGATACAATTCATGATTCATAATTCATGATTCAATTCATGATTCATGAATCGATTCATAATTCTTGATTCATGATTCGATTCATGATTCATGATTCATGATTCAATTCATGATTCATGATTTATGATTCATGATTCAATTCATAATTCATGATTAATGATTCATGATTCAATTCATGATTCATGATTCAATTCATGATTCATGATTCATGATTCGATTTATGATTCATGATTTAATTCATGATTCATGATTCAATTCATGATTCATGATTCATGATTCAATTTATGATTCATGATTCATGATTTAATTCATGATTCAATTTATGATTCATGATTCAATTCATGATTCAATTCATGATTCATGATTCATGATTCAATTCATGATTCATAAATCATGATTCATAATTCATGATTTATGATTCAATTCATGATTCAATTCATGATTCATAAATCATGATTCATAATTCATGATTTATGATTCAATTTATGATTCAATTCATGATTCATGATTCATGATTTAATTCATGATTCATGATTCAATTCATGATTCGATTCATGATTCAATTCGTGATTCGATTCATGATTCAATTCATGATTCGATTCATGATTCATAATTCATGATTCGATTCATGATTCATGAGTCATAATTCAATTCTAGATTCATGATTCAATTCATGATTCATGATTCATGATTCAATTCATCATTCAAATAATGATTCATGATTCATGATTCATGATTCAATTCATGATTCATGATTCATGATTCAATTCATGATTCATAATTCATGATTCAATTCATGATCTATGATTCAAGATTCATGATTCATGATTCAATTCATGATTCATGATTCTTGATTCAATTCATGATTCATGATTCATGATTCGATTCATGATTCATGATTCATGATTCAATTCAAGATTCATGATTCATGATTCATGATTCAATTCATGATTCATAATTCATGATTCATGATTCAATTCATGATTCATGATCCATGATTCATGATCCATGATTCATGATTCAATTCATGATTCATGATTCAATTCATGATTCAATTCATGATTCATAATTCATGATTCAATTCATGATTCATGATTCGATTCATAATTCTTAATTCATGATTCATAATTCATGATTCTTGATTCATGATTCAATTCATGATTCATGATTCATGATTCAATTTATGATTCATGATTCATGATTTAATTCATGATTTAATTTATGATTCATGATTCATGATTCAATTCATGATTCAATTCATGATTTATGATTCATGATTCAATTCATGATTCATAAATCATGATTCATAATTCATGATTTATGATTCAATTCATGATTCAATTCATGATTCATAAATCATGATTCATAATTCATGATTTATGATTCAATTTATGATTCAATTCATGATTCATGATTCATGATTCATGATTTAATTCATGATTCATGATTCAATTCATGATTCGATTCATGATTCAATTCATGATTCGATTCATGATTCATGATTCATGATTCGATTCATGATTCATGAGTCATAATTCAATTCTAGATTCATGATTCAATTCATGATTCATGATTCATGATTCAATTCATCATTCAATTCATGATTCATGATTCATGATTCATGATTCATGATTCAATTCATGAATCATGATTCATGATTTAATTCATGATTCATGATTCAATTCATGATTCGATTCATGATTCAATTCATGATTCGATTCATGATTCATGATTCATGATTCGATTCATGATTCATGAGTCATAATTCAATTCTAGATTCATGATTCAATTCATGATTCATGATTCATGATTCAATTCATCATTCAATTCATGATTCATGATTCATGATTCATGATTCATGATTCAATTCATGATTCATGATTCAATTCATGATTCATAATTCATGATTCAATTCATGATTTATGATTCAAGATTCATGATTCATGATTCAATTCATGATTCATGATTCTTGATTCAATTCATGATTCATGATTCATGATTCGATTCATGATTCATGATTCATGATTCAATTCAAGATTCATGATTCATGATTCATGATTCAATTCATGATTCATAATTCATGATTCATGATTCAATTCATGATTCATGATCCATGATTCATGATTCAATTCATGATTCATGATTCAATTCATGATTCAATTCATAATTCTTAATTCATGATTCGATTCATGATTCATGATTCATGATTCAATTCATGATTCATGATTTATGATTCATGATTCAATTCATGATTCATGATTCATGATTCATGATTCAATTCATGATTCATGATTCAATTCATGATTCATGATTCAATTCATGATTCATGATTCATGATTTGATTTATGATTCATGATTCATGATTCAATTCATGATTCATGATTCAATTCATGATTTATGATTCATGATTCGATTCATAATTCATGATTCAATTCATGATTCATGATTTATGATTCATGATTCAATTCATAATTCATGATTAATGATTCATGATTCAATTCATGATTCATGATTCAATTCATGATTCATGATTCATGATTCGATTTATGATTCATGAGTTAATTCATGATTCATGATTCAATTCATGATTCATGATTCATGATTCAATTTATGATTCATGATTCATGATTTAATTCATGATTCAATTTATGATTCATGATTCAATTCATGATTCAATTCATGATTCATGATTCATGATTCAATTCATGATTCATAAATCATGATTCATAATTCATGATTTATGATTCAATTCATGATTCAATTCATGATTCATAAATCATGATTCATAAATTATGATTTATGATTCAATTTATGATTCAATTCATGATTCATGATTCATGATTCATGATTTAATTCATGATTCATGATTCAATTCATGATTCGATTCATGATTCAATTCGTGATTCGATTCATGATTCAATTCATGATTCGATTCATAATTCATGATTCATGATTCGATTCATGATTCATGAGTCATAATTCAATTCTAGATTCATGATTCAATTCATGATTCATGATTCATGATTCAATTCATCATTCAAATCATGATTCATGATTCATGATTCATGATTCATGATTCAATTCATGATTCATGATTCATGATTCAATTCATGATTCATAATTCATGATTCAATTCATGATTTATGATTCAAGATTCATGATTCATGATTCAATTCATGATTCATGATTCTTGATTCAATTCATGATTCATGATTCATGATTCGATTCATGATTCATGATTCATGATTCAATTCAAGATTCATGATTCATGATTCATGATTCAATTCATGATTCATAATTCATGATTCATGATTCAATTCATGATTCATGATCCATGATTCATGATCCATGATTCATGATTCAATTCATGATTCATGATTCAATTCATGATTCAATTCATGATTCATAATTCATGATTCAATTCATGATTCATGATTCGATTCATAATTCTTAATTCATGATTCATAATTCATGATTCTTGATTCATGATTCAATTCATGATTCATGATTCATGATTCAATTTATGATTCATGATTCATGATTTAATTCATGATTCAATTTATGATTCATGATTCATGATTCAATTCATGATTCAATTCATGATTCATGATTCATGATTCAATTCATGATTCATAAATCATGATTCATAATTCATGATTTATGATTCAATTCATGATTCAATTCATGATTCATAAATCATGATTCATAATTCATGATTTATGATTCAATTTATGATTCAATTCATGATTCATGATTCATGATTCATGATTTAATTCATGATTCATGATTCAATTCATGATTCGATTCATGAT
Source organism: Mixophyes australis (assembly GCA_036250195.1). Classification (NCBI taxonomy): domain Eukaryota; kingdom Metazoa; phylum Chordata; class Amphibia; order Anura; family Limnodynastidae; genus Mixophyes; species Mixophyes australis. Next base: position 246,087,846 of record JAVHZZ010000003.1, read on the forward strand.
TCAATTCATGATTCGATTCATGATTCATGATTCATGATTCGATTCATGATTCATGAGTCATAATTCAATTCTAGATTCATGATTCAATTCATGATTCATGATTCAATTCATCATTCAATTCATGATTCATGATTCATGATTCATGATTCAATTCATGATTCATGATTCATGATTCAATTCATGATTCATAATTCATGATTCAATTCATGATTTATGATTCAAGACTCATGATTCATGATTCAATTCATGATTCATGATTCTTGATTCAATTCATGATTCATGATTCATGATTCGATTCATGATTCATGATTCATGATTCAATTCAAGATTCATGATTCATGATTCATGATTCAATTCATGATTCATAATTCATGATTCATGATTCAATTCATGATTCATGATCCATGATTCATGATTCAATTCATGATTCATGATTCAATTCATGATTCATGATTCAATTCATGATTCAATTCATGATTCATAATTCATGATTCAATTCATGATTCATGATTCGATTCATAATTCTTAATTCATGATTCGATTCATGATTCATGATTCAATTCATGATTCATGATTTATGATTCATGATTCAATTCATGATTCATGATTCATGATTCATGATTCAATTCATGATTCATGATTCAATTCATGATTCATGATTCAATTCATGATTCATGATTCATGATTTGATTTATGATTCATGATTCATGATTCAATTCATGATTCATGATTCAATTCATGATTTATGATTCATGATTCGATTCATAATTCATGATTCAATTCATGATTCATGATTCTTGATTCATGATTCAATTCATGATTCATAATTCATGAGTCATGAATCAATTCATGATTCATAATTCATGATTCATGATTAGATTCATGATTCATGATTCATGATTTATAATTCATAATTCATGATTCATGATTCGATTCATGATTCATGATCTATGATTCAATTCATGATTCATGATTCATGATTCAATTCATGATTCATAATTCATGATTCATGATTCAATTCATGATTCATGATTCATGATTCATGATTCATGATTCAATTCATGATTCATGATTCATGATTCAATTCATGATTCATGATTCATGATTCATGATTCAATTCATGATTCAATTTATGATTCATGATTTATGATTCATGATTCAATTCATGATTCATGATTCATGATTCAATTCATGATTCATCATTTAATTCATGATTCATGATTCATGATTCATGATTCGATTCATGATTCTTGATTCATGATTCAATTCATGATTCATGATTTGATTCATGATTCTTGATTCATGATTCGATTCATGATTCTTGATTCATCATTCAATTCATGATTCTTGATTCATGATTCAATTCATGATTCATAATTCATGATTCATAATTCACGATTCATGAATCAATTCATGATTCATAATTCATGATTCATGATTAGATTCATGATTCATGATTCATGATTTATGATTCATGATTCATGATTCGATTCATGATTCATGATCTATGATTCAATTCATGATTCATGATTCATGATTCAATTCATGATTTATGATTCATGATTCAATTCATGATTCATGATTTATGATTCATGATTCAATTCATGATTCATGATTCATGATTCATGATTCAATTCATGATTCATGATTCATGATTCAATTCATGATTCAATTCATGTTTCATGATTCATGATTCAATTTATGATTCATGATTCATGATTCAATTCATGATTCATAAATCATGATTCATGATTCATGATTCATGATTCAATTCAATATTCATGAATCATGATTCATGATTTAATTCATGATTCATGATTCAATTCATGATTCGATTCATGATTCAATTCATGATTTGATTCATGATTCATGATTCATGATTCAATTTATGATTCATGATTCATGATTCATGATTCAATTCATGATTCATGATTCATGATTCAATTCATGATTCATGATTCATGATTCATGATTTAATTCATGATTCATGATTCAATTCATGATTCGATTTATGATTCAATTCATGATTCGATTCATGATTCATGAGTCATGATTCAATTATAGATTCATGATTTAATTCATGATTCATGATTCAATTCTTGATTCAATTCATGGTTCATGATTCATGATTCAAAATTCATGATTCAATTCATGATTCATTATTCAATTCATGATTCATGATTCAATTCATGATTCAATTCATGATTCATGATTCATGATTCAATTCATGATTCATGATTCGATTCATGATTCAATTTATGATTCGATTCATGATTCATGATTCATGATTCGATTCATGATTCATAATTCATGATTCAATTCATGATTCATGATTCATGATTCAATTCATGATTTATAATTCATGATTCATGATTCAATTCATGATTCATGATTCATGATTTATGATTCATGATTCAATTCATGATTCATGATTCATGATTCAATTCATGATTCATGATTCATGATTCATGATTCAATTCATGATTCATGATTCATGATTCATGATTCATGATTCACTTCATGATTCATGATTCATGATTCACTTCATGATTCATGATTCAATTAATGATTCAATTCATGATTCATGATTCATGATTCAATTCATGATTCAATTCATGATTCATGATTCATGATTCAATTTATGATTCATGATTCATGATTTAATTCATGATTCAATTTATGATTCATGATTCATGATTCAATTCATGATTCAATTCATGATTTATGATTCAATTCATGATTCATAAATCATGATTCATAATTCATGATTTATGATTCAATTCATGATTCAATTCATGATTCATGATTCATGATTCTTGATTCGTGATTCATGATTCATGATTTAATTCATGATTCATGATTCATGATTCATGATTCGTGATTCATGATTCATGATTTAATTCATGATTCATGATTCAATTCATGATTCGATTCATGATTCAATTTATGATTCATGATTCATGATTCAATTCATGATTCAATTCATGATTCATGATTCAATTCATGATTCATAAATCATGATTCATAATTCATGATTTATGATTCAATTCATGATTCAATTCATGATTCATGATTCATGATTCATGATTCGTGATTCATGATTCATGATTTAATTCATGATTCATGATTCATGATTCATGATTCGTGATTCATGATTCATGATTTAATTCATGATTCATGATTCAATTCATGATTCATGATTCAATTCATGATTCAATTCATGATTCATAATTCATGATTCAATTCATGATTCATGATTCGATTCATAATTCTTAATTCATGATTCGATTCATGATTCATGATTCATGATTCAATTCATGATTCATGATCCATGATTCATGATTCAATTCATGATTCATGATTCAATTCATGATTCATGATTCAATTCATGATTCAATTCATGATTCATAATTCATGATTCAATTCATGATTCATGATTCGATTCATAATTCTTAATTCATGATTCGATTCATGATTCATGATTCATGATTCAATTCATGATTCATGATTTATGATTCATGATTCAATTCATGATTCATGATTCATGATTCATGATTCAATTCATGATTCATGATTCAATTCATGATTCATGATTCATGATTTGATTTATGATTCATGATTCATGATTCAATTCATGATTCATGATTCAATTCATGATTTATGATTCATGATTCGATTCATAATTCATGATTCAATTCATGATTCATGATTCGATTCATAATTCTTGATTCATGATTCGATTCATGATTCAATTCATGATTCATGATTCTTGATTCATGATTCAATTCATGATTCATAATTCATGATTCATGAATCAATTCATGATTCATAATTCATGATTCATGATTAGATTCATGATTCATGATTCATGATTTATAATTCATAATTCATGATTCATGATTCGATTCATGATTCATGATCTATGATTCAATTCATGATTCATGATTCATGATTCAATTCATGATTCATAATTCATGATTCATGATTCAATTCATGATTCATGATTCATGATTCATGATTCATGATTCAATTCATGATTCATGATTCATGATTCAATTCATGATTCATGATTCATGATTCATGATTCAATTCATGATTCAATTTATGATTCATGATTTATGATTCATGATTCAATTCATGATTCATGATTCATGATTCAATTCATGATTCATCATTTAATTCATTATTCATGATTCATGATTCATGATTCGATTCATGATTCTTGATTCATGATTCAATTCATGATTCATCATTTAATTCATTATTCATGATTCATGATTCATGATTCGATTCATGATTCTTGATTCATGATTCAATTCATGATTCATGATTTGATTCATGATTCTTGATTCATGATTCGATTCATGATTCTTGATTCATCATTCAATTCATGATTCATGATTCTTGATTCATCATTCAATTCATGATTCATAATTCATGATTCATAATTCACGATTCATGAATCAATTCATGATTCATAATTCATGATTCATGATTAGATTCATGATTCATGATTCATGATTTATGATTCATGATTCATGATTCGATTCATGATTCATGATCTATGATTCAATTCATGATTCATGATTCATGATTCAATTCATGCTTCATGATTCATGATTCATGATTCAATTCATGCTTCATGATTTATGATTCATGATTCAATTCATGATTCATGATTCATGATTCATGATTCAATTCATGATTCATGATTCATGATTCAATTCATGATTCAATTCATGTTTCATGATTCATGATTCAATTTATGATTCATGATTCATGATTCATGATTCAATTCAATATTCATGAATCATGATTCATGATTTAATTCATGATTCATGATTCAATTCATGATTCGATTCATGATTCAATTCATGATTTGATTCATGATTCATGATTCATGATTCAATTTATGATTCATGATTCATGATTCATGATTCAATTCATGATTCATGATTCATGATTCATGATTCAATTCATGATTCATGATTCATGATTCATGATTTAATTCATGATTCATGATTCAATTCATGATTCGATTTATGATTCAATTCATGATTCGATTCATGATTCATGAGTCATGATTCAATTATAGATTCATGATTTAATTCATGATTCATGATTCAATTCATGATTCAATTCATGGTTCATGATTCATGATTCAAAATTCATGATTCAATTCATGATTCATTATTCAATTCATGATTCATGATTCAATTCATGATTCAATTCATGATTCATGATTCATGATTCAATTCATGATTCATGATTCGATTCATGATTCAATTTATGATTCGATTCATGATTCATGATTCATGATTCGATTCATGATTCATAATTCATGATTCAATTCATGATTCATGATTCATGATTCAATTCATGATTTATAATTCATGATTCATGATTCAATTCATGATTCATGATTCATGATTTATGATTCATGATTCAATTCATGATTCATGATTCATGATTCAATTCATGATTCATGATTCATGATTCATGATTCAATTCATGATTCATGATTCATGATTCATGATTCATGATTCACTTCATGATTCATGATTCATGATTCACTTCATGATTCATGATTCAATTAATGATTCAATTCATGATTCATGATTCATGATTCAATTCATGATTCAATTCATGATTCATGATTCATGATTCAATTTATGATTCATGATTCATGATTTAATTCATGATTCAATTTATGATTCATGATTCATGATTCAATTCATGATTCAATTCATGATTCATGATTCAATTCATGATTCATAAATCATGATTCATAATTCATGATTTATGATTCAATTCATGATTCAATTCATGATTCATGATTCATGATTCATGATTCTTGATTCGTGATTCATGATTCATGATTTAATTCATGATTCATGATTCATGATTCATGATTCGTGATTCATGATTCATGATTTAATTCATGATTCATGATTCAATTCATGATTCGATTCATGATTCAATTTATGATTCATGATTCATGATTCAATTCATGATTCAATTCATGATTCATGATTCAATTCATGATTCATAAATCATGATTCATAATTCATGATTTATGATCCAATTCATGATTCAATTCATGATTCATGATTCATGATTCATGATTCGTGATTCATGATTCATGATTTAATTCATGATTCATGATTCATGATTCATGATTCGTGATTCATGATTCATGATTTAATTCATGATTCATGATTCAATTCATGATTCGATTCATGATTCAATTTATGATTCGATTCATGATTCATGATTCATGATTCGATTCATGATTCAATTCATGATTCATGATTCATGATTCATGAATCATGATTCAATTCATGATTCAATTCATGATTCATGATTCATGATTCATAATTCATGATTCAATTCATGATTCATGATTCTTGATTCAATTCATGATTCATGATTCATGATTCATGATTCATGATTCGATTCATGATTCATGATTCATGATTCGATTCATGATTCATGATTCATGATTCAATTCATGATTCATAATTCATGATTCATGACTCAATTCATGATTCATGATCCATGATTCTTGATTCAATTCATGATTCATGATTCATGATTCAATTCATGATACAATTCATGATTCATAATTCATGATTCAATTCATGATTCATGATTCGATTCATAATTCTTGATTCATGATTCGATTCATGATTCATGATTCAATTCATGATTCATAATTCATGATTCATGACTCAATTCATGATTCATGATCCATGATTCTTGATTCAATTCATGATCCATGATTCATGATTCAATTCATGATTCATGATTCAATTCATGATTCAATTCATGATTCATAATTCTTGATTCAATTCATGATTCATGATTCGATTCATAATTCTTAATTCATGATTCGATTCATGATTCATGATTCTTGATTCAATTCATGATTCATGATTTATGATTCATGATTCAATTCATGATTCATGATTCATGATTCATGATTCAATTCATGATTCATGATTCAATTCATGATTCATGATTCAATTCATGATTCATGATTCATGATTTGATTTATGATTCATGATTCATGATTCAATTCATGATTCATGATTCAATTCATGATTTATGATTCATGATTCGATTCATAATTCATGATTCAATTCATGATTCATGATTCGATTCATAATTCTTGATTCATGATTCGATTCATGATTCAATTCATGATTCATGATTCTTGATTCATGATTCAATTCATGATTCATAATTCATGATTCATGAATCAATTCATGATTCATAATTCATGATTCATGATTAGATTCATGATTCATGATTCATGATTTATAATTCATAATTCATGATTCATGATTCGATTCATGATTCATGATCTATGATTCAATTCATGATTCATGATTCATGATTCAATTCATGATTCATAATTCATGATTTATGATTCAATTCATGATTCAATTCATGATTCATAAATCATGATTCATAATTCATGATTTATGATTCAATTTATGATTCAATTCATGATTCATGATTCATGATTCATGATTTAATTCATGATTCATGATTCAATTCATGATTCGATTCATGATTCAATTCATGATTCGATTCATGATTCATGATTCATGATTCGATTCATGATTCATGAGTCATAATTCAATTCTAGATTCATGATTCAATTCATGATTCATGATTCATGATTCAATTCATCATTCAATTCATGATTCATGATTCATGATTCATGATTCATGATTCAATTCATGATTCATGATTCATGATTTAATTCATGATTCATGATTCAATTCATGATTCGATTCATGATTCAATTCATGATTCGATTCATGATTCATGATTCATGATTCGATTCATGATTCATGAGTCATAATTCAATTCTAGATTCATGATTCAATTCATGATTCATGATTCATGATTCAATTCATCATTCAATTCATGATTCATGATTCATGATTCATGATTCATGATTCAATTCATGATTCATGATTCAATTCATGATTCATAATTCATGATTCAATTCATGATTTATGATTCAAGATTCATGATTCATGATTCAATTCATGATTCATGATTCTTGATTCAATTCATGATTCATGATTCATGATTCGATTCATGATTCATGATTCATGATTCAATTCAAGATTCATGATTCATGATTCATGATTCAATTCATGATTCATAATTCATGATTCATGATTCAATTCATGATTCATGATCCATGATTCATGATTCAATTCATGATTCATGATTCAATTCATGATTCAATTCATGATTCATAATTCATGATTCAATTCATGATTCATGATTCGATTCATAATTCTTAATTCATGATTCGATTCATGATTCATGATTCATGATTCAATTCATGATTCATGATTTATGATTCATGATTCAATTCATGATTCATGATTCATGATTCATGATTCAATTCATGATTCATGATTCAATTCATGATTCATGATTCAATTCATGATTCATGATTCATGATTTGATTTATGATTCATGATTCATGATTCAATTCATGATTCATGATTCAATTCATGATTTATGATTCATGATTCGATTCATAATTCATGATTCAATTCATGATTCATGATTTATGATTCATGATTCAATTCATAATTCATGATTAATGATTCATGATTCAATTCATGATTCATGATTCAATTCATGATTCATGATTCATGATTCGATTTATGATTCATGATTTAATTCATGATTCATGATTCAATTCATGATTCATGATTCATGATTCAATTTATGATTCATGATTCATGATTTAATTCATGATTCAATTTATGATTCATGATTCAATTCATGATTCAATTCATGATTCATGATTCATGATTCAATTCATGATTCATAAATCATGATTCATAATTCATGATTTATGATTCAATTCATGATTCAATTCATGATTCATAAATCATGATTCATAATTCATGATTTATGATTCAATTTATGATTCAATTCATGATTCATGATTCATGATTCATGATTTAATTCATGATTCATGATTCAATTCATGATTCGATTCATGATTCAATTCGTGATTCGATTCATGATTCAATTCATGATTCGATTCATGATTCATGATTCATGATTCGATTCATGATTCATGAGTCATAATTCAATTCTAGATTCATGATTCAATTCATGATTCATGATTCATGATTCAATTCATCATTCAAATCATGATTCATGATTCATGATTCATGATTCATGATTCAATTCATGATTCATGATTCATGATTCAATTCATGATTCATAATTCATGATTCAATTCATGATTTATGATTCAAGATTCATGATTCATGATTCAATTCATGATTCATGATTCTTGATTCAATTCATGATTCATGATTCATGATTCGATTCATGATTCATGATTCATGATTCAATTCAAGATTCATGATTCATGATTCATGAATCAATTCATGATTCATAATTCATGATTCATGATTCAATTCATGATTCATGATCCATGATTCATGATCCATGATTCATGATTCAATTCATGATTCATGATTCAATTCATGATTCAATTCATGATTCATAATTCATGATTCAATTCATGATTCATGATTCGATTCATAATTCTTAATTCATGATTCATAATTCATGATTCTTGATTCATGATTCAATTCATGATTCATGATTCATGATTCAATTTATGATTCATGATTCATGATTTAATTCATGATTCAATTTATGATTCATGATTCATGATTCAATTCATGATTCAATTCATGATTCATGATTCATGATTCAATTCATGATTCATAAATCATGATTCATAATTCATGATTTATGATTCAATTCATGATTCAATTCATGATTCATAAATCATGATTCATAATTCATGATTTATGATTCAATTTATTATTCAATTCATGATTCATGATTTAATTCATGATTCATGATTCAATTCATGATTCGATTCATGATTCAATTCATGATTCGATTCATGATTCATGATTCATGATTCGATTCATGATTCATGAGTCATAATTCAATTCTAGATTCATGATTCAATTCATGATTCATGATTCATGATTCAATTCATCATTCAATTCATGATTCATGATTCATGATTCATGATTCAATTCATGATTCATGATTCATGATTCAATTCATGATTCATAATTCATGATTCAATTCATGATTTATGATTCAAGATTCATGATTCATGATTCAATTCATGATTCATGATTCTTGATTCAATTCATGATTCATGATTCATGATTCGATTCATGATTCATGATTCATGATTCAATTCAAGATTCATGATTCATGATTCATAATTCAATTCATGATTCATAATTCATGATTCATGATTCAATTCATGATTCATGATCCATGATTCATGATTCAATTCATGATTCATGATTCAATTCATGATTCATGATTCAATTCATGATTCAATTCATGATTCATAATTCATGATTCAATTCATGATTCATGATTCGATTCATAATTCTTAATTCATGATTCGATTCATGATTCATGATTCATGATTCAATTCATGATTCATGATTTATGATTCATGATTCAATTCATGATTCATGATTCATGATTCATGATTCAATTCATGATTCATGATTCAATTCATGATTCATGATTCAATTCATGATTCATGATTCATGATTTGATTTATGATTCATGATTCATGATTCAATTCATGAATTATGATTCAATTCATGATTTATGATTCATGATTCGATTCATAATTCATGATTCAATTCATGATTCATGATTCGATTCATAATTCTTGATTCATGATTCGATTCATGATTCAATTCATGATTCATGATTCTTGATTCATGATTCAATTCATGATTCATAATTCATGATTCATGAATCAATTCATGATTCATAATTCATGATTCATGATTAGATTCATGATTCATGATTCATGATTTATAATTCATAATTCATGATTCATGATTCGATTCATGATTCATGATCTATGATTCAATTCATGATTCATGATTCATGATTCAATTCATGATTCATAATTCATGATTCATGATTCAATTCATGATTCATGATTCATGATTCATGATTCATGATTCATGATTCAATTCATGATTCATGATTCATGATTCAATTCATGATTCATGATTCATGATTCATGATTCAATTCATGATTCAATTTATGATTCATGATTTATGATTCATGATTCAATTCATGATTCATGATTCATGATTCAATTCATGATTCATCATTTAATTCATGATTCATGATTCATGATTCATGATTCGATTCATGATTCTTGATTCATGATTCAATTCATGATTCATGATTTGATTCATGATTCTTGATTCATGATTCGATTCATGATTCTTGATTCATCATTCAATTCATGATTCATGATTCTTGATTCATGATTCAATTCATGATTCATAATTCATGATTCATAATTCACGATTCATGAATCAATTCATGATTCGATTCATGATTCAATTCATGATTCGATTCATGATTCATGATTCATGATTCGATTCATGATTCATGAGTCATAATTCAATTCTAGATTCATGATTCAATTCATGATTCATGATTCATGATTCAATTCATCATTCAATTCATGATTCATGATTCATGATTCATGATTCATGATTCAATTCATGATTCATGATTCATGATTTAATTCATGATTCATGATTCAATTCATGATTCGATTCATGATTCAATTCATGATTCGATTCATGATTCATGATTCATGATTCGATTCATGATTCATGAGTCATAATTCAATTCTAGATTCATGATTCAATTCATGATTCATGATTCATGATTCAATTCATCATTCAATTCATGATTCATGATTCATGATTCATGATTCATGATTCAATTCATGATTCATGATTCAATTCATGATTCATAATTCATGATTCAATTCATGATTTATGATTCAAGATTCATGATTCATGATTCAATTCATGATTCATGATTCTTGATTCAATTCATGATTCATGATTCATGATTCGATTCATGATTCATGATTCATGATTCAATTCAAGATTCATGATTCATGATTCATGATTCAATTCATGATTCATAATTCATGATTCATGATTCAATTCATGATTCATGATCCATGATTCATGATTCAATTCATGATTCATGATTCAATTCATGATTCAATTCATGATTCATAATTCATGATTCAATTCATGATTCATGATTCGATTCATAATTCTTAATTCATGATTCGATTCATGATTCATGATTCATGATTCAATTCATGATTCATGATTTATGATTCATGATTCAATTCATGATTCATGATTCATGATTCATGATTCAATTCATGACTCATGATTCAATTCATGATTCATGATTCAATTCATGATTCATGATTCATGATTTGATTTATGATTCATGATTCATGATTCAATTCATGATTCATGATTCAATTCATGATTTATGATTCATGATTCGATTCATAATTCATGATTCAATTCATGATTCATGATTTATGATTCATGATTCAATTCATAATTCATGATTAATGATTCATGATTCAATTCATGATTCATGATTCAATTCATGATTCATGATTCATGATTCGATTTATGATTCATGATTTAATTCATGATTCATGATTCAATTCATGATTCATGATTCATGATTCAATTTATGATTCATGATTCATGATTTAATTCATGATTCAATTTATGAATCATGATTCAATTCATGATTCAATTCATGATTCATGATTCATGATTCAATTCATGATTCATAAATCATGATTCATAATTCATGATTTATGATTCAATTCATGATTCAATTCATGATTCATAAATCATGATTCATAATTCATGATTTATGATTCAATTTATGATTCAATTCATGATTCATGATTCATGATTCATGATTTAATTCATGATTCATGATTCAATTCATGATTCGATTCATGATTCAATTCGTGATTCGATTCATGATTCAATTCATGATTCGATTCATGATTCATGATTCATGATTCGATTCATGATTCATGAGTCATAATTCAATTCTAGATTCATGATTCAATTCATGATTCATGATTCATGATTCAATTCATCATTCAAATCATGATTCATGATTCATGATTCATGATTCATGATTCAATTCATGATTCATGATTCATGATTCAATTCATGATTCATAATTCATGATTCAATTCATGATTTATGATTCAAGATTCATGATTCATGATTCAATTCATGATTCATGATTCTTGATTCAATTCATGATTCATGATTCATGATTCGATTCATGATTCATGATTCATGATTCAATTCAAGATTCATGATTCATGATTCATGATTCAATTCATGATTCATAATTCATGATTCATGATTCAATTCATGATTCATGATCCATGATTCATGATCCATGATTCATGATTCAATTCATGATTCATGATTTAATTCATGATTCAATTCATGATTCATAATTCATGATTCAATTCATGATTCATGATTCGATTCATAATTCTTAATTCATGATTCATAATTCATGATTCTTGATTCATGATTCAATTCATGATTCATGATTCATGATTCAATTTATGATTTATGATTCATGATTTAATTCATGATTCAATTTATGATTCAATTTATGATTCATGATTCATGATTCAATTCATGATTCAATTTATGATTCATGATTCATGATTCAATTCATGATTCAATTCATGATTCATGATTCATGATTCAATTCATGATTCATAAATCATGATTCATAATTCATGATTTATGATTCAATTCATGATTCAATTCATGATTCATAAATCATGATTCATAATTCATGATTTATGATTCAATTTATGATTCAATTCATGATTCATGATTCATGATTTAATTCATGATTCATGATTCAATTCATGATTCGATTCATGATTCAATTCATGATTCGATTCATGATTCATGATTCATGATTCGATTCATGATTCATGAGTCATAATTCAATTCTAGATTCATGATTCAATTCATGATTCATGATTCATGATTCAATTCATCATTCAATTCATGATTCATGATTCATGATTCATGATTCAATTCATGATTCATGATTCATGATTCAATTCATGATTCATAATTCATGATTCAATTCATGATTTATGATTCAAGATTCATGATTCATGATTCAATTCATGATTCATGATTCTTGATTCAATTCATGATTCATGATTCATGATTCGATTCATGATTCATGATTCATGATTCAATTCAAGATTCATGATTCATGATTCATAATTCAATTCATGATTCATAATTCATGATTCATGATTCAATTCATGATTCATGATCCATGATTCATGATTCAATTCATGATTCATGATTCAATTCATGATTCATGATTCAATTCATGATTCAATTCATGATTCATAATTCATGATTCAATTCATGATTCATGATTCGATTCATAATTCTTAATTCATGATTCGATTCATGATTCATGATTCATGATTCAATTCATGATTCATGATTTATGATTCATGATTCAATTCATGATTCATGATTCAATTCATGATTCATGATTCAATTCATGATTCATGATTCATGATTTGATTTATGATTCATGATTCATGATTCAATTCATGATTTATAATTCAATTCATGATTTATGATTCATGATTCGATTCATAATTCATGATTCAATTCATGATTCATGATTCGATTCATAATTCTTGATTCATGATTCGATTCATGATTCAATTCATGATTCATGATTCTTGATTCATGATTCAATTCATGATTCATAATTCATGATTCATGAATCAATTCATGATTCATAATTCATGATTCATGATTAGATTCATGATTCATGATTCATGATTTATAATTCATAATTCATGATTCATGATTCGATTCATGATTCATGATCTATGATTCAATTCATGATTCATGATTCATGATTCAATTCATGATTCATAATTCATGATTCATGATTCAATTCATGATTCATGATTCATGATTCATGATTCATGATTCATGATTCAATTCATGATTCATGATTCATGATTCAATTCATGATTCATGATTCATGATTCAATTCATGATTCAATTTATGATTCATGATTTATGATTCATGATTCAATTCATGATTCATGATTCATGATTCAATTCATGATTCATCATTTAATTCATGATTCATGATTCATGATTCATGATTCGATTCATGATTCTTGATTCATGATTCAATTCATGATTCATGATTTGATTCATGATTCTTGATTCATGATTCGATTCATGATTCTTGATTCATCATTCAATTCATGATTCATGATTCTTGATTCATGATTCAATTCATGATTCATAATTCATGATTCATAATTCACGATTCATGAATCAATTCATGATTCATAATTCATGATTCATGATTAGATTCATGATTCATGATTCATGATTTATGATTCATGATTCATGATTCGATTCATGATTCATGATCTATGATTCAATTCATGATTCATGATTCAATTCATGATTTATGATTCATGATTCAATTCATGCTTCATGATTCATGATTCATGATTCAATTCATGATTCATGATTTATGATTCATGATTCAATTCATGATTCATGATTCATGATTCATGATTCAATTCATGATTCATGATTCATGATTCAATTCATGATTCAATATATGTTTCATGATTCATGATTCAATTTATGATTCATGATTCATGATTCAATTCATGAT
Source organism: Mixophyes australis (assembly GCA_036250195.1). Classification (NCBI taxonomy): domain Eukaryota; kingdom Metazoa; phylum Chordata; class Amphibia; order Anura; family Limnodynastidae; genus Mixophyes; species Mixophyes australis. The sequence continues at coordinate 246,103,543 of JAVHZZ010000003.1, forward strand.
TCATAAATCATGATTCATGATTCATGATTCATGATTCATGATTCAATTCAATATTCATGAATCATGATTCATGATTTAATTCATGATTCATGATTCAATTCATGATTCGATTCATGATTCAATTCATGATTTGATTCATGATTCATGATTCATGATTCAATTTATGATTCATGATTCATGATTCATGATTCAATTCATGATTCATGATTCATGATTCATGATTCATGATTCATGATTCATGATTCATGATTCATGATTTAATTCATGATTCATGATTCAATTCATGATTCGATTTATGATTCAATTCATGATTCGATTCATGATTCATGAGTCATGATTCAATTATAGATTCATGATTTAATTCATGATTCATGATTCAATTCATGATTCAATTCATGGTTCATGATTCATGATTCAAAATTCATGATTCAATTCATGATTCATTATTCAATTCATGATTCATGATTCAATTCATGATTCAATTCATGATTCATGATTCATGATTCAATTCATGATTCATGATTCGATTCATGATTCAATTTATGATTCGATTCATGATTCATGATTCATGATTCGATTCATGATTCATAATTCATGATTCAATTCATGATTCATGATTCATGATTCAATTAATGATTTATAATTCATGATTCATGATTCAATTCATGATTCATGATTCATGATTTATGATTCATGATTCAATTCATGATTCATGTTTCATGATTCAATTCATGATTCATGATTCATGATTCATGATTCAATTCATGATTCATGATTCATGATTCATGATTCATGATTCACTTCATGATTCATGATTCATGATTCACTTCATGATTCATGATTCAATTAATGATTCAATTCATGATTCATGATTCATGATTCAATTCATGATTCAATTCATGATTCATGATTCATGATTCAATTTATGATTCATGATTCATGATTTAATTCATGATTCAATTTATGATTCATGATTCAATTCATGATTCAATTCATGATTCATGATTCAATTCATGATTCATAAATCATGATTCATAATTCATGATTTATGATTCAATTCATGATTCAATTCATGATTCATGATTCATGATTCTTGATTCGTGATTCATGATTCATGATTTAATTCATGATTCATGATTCATGATGCATGATTCGTGATTCATGATTCATGATTTAATTCATGATTCATGATTCAATTCATGATTCGATTCATGATTCAATTTATGATTCATGATTCATGATTCAATTCATGATTCAATTCATGATTCATGATTCAATTCATGATTCATAAATCATGATTCATAATTCATGATTTATAAATCAATTCATGATTCAATTCATGATTCATGATTCATGATTCATGATTCGTGATTCATGATTCATGATTTAATTCATGATTCATGATTCATGATTCATGATTCGTGATTCATGATTCATGATTTAATTCATGATTCATGATTCAATTCATGATTCATGATTCAATTCATGATTCAATTCATGATTCATAATTCATGATTCAATTCATGATTCATGATTCGATTCATAATTCTTAATTCATGATTCGATTCATGATTCATGATTCATGATTCAATTCATGATTCATGATTTATGATTCATGATTCAATTCATGATTCATGATCCATGATTCATGATTCAATTCATGATTCATGATTCAATTCATGATTCATGATTCAATTCATGATTCAATTCATGATTCATAATTCATGATTCAATACATGATTCATGATTCGATTCATAATTCTTAATTCATGATTCGATTCATGATTCATGATTCATGATTCAATTCATGATTCATGATTTATGATTCATGATTCAATTCATGATTCATGATTCATGATTCATGATTCAATTCATGATTCATGATTCAATTCATGATTCATGATTCAATTCATGATTCATGATTCATGATTTGATTTATGATTCATGATTCATGATTCAATTCATGATTCATGATTCAATTCATGATTTATGATTCATGATTCGATTCATAATTCATGATTCAATTCATGATTCATGATTCGATTCATAATTCTTGATTCATGATTCGATTCATGATTCAATTCATGATTCATGATTCTTGATTCATGATTCAATTCATGATTCATAATTCATGATTCATGAATCAATTCATGATTCATAATTCATGATTCATGATTAGATTCATGATTCATGATTCATGATTTATAATTCATAATTCATGATTCATGATTCGATTCATGATTCATGATCTATGATTCAATTCATGATTCATGATTCATGATTCAATTCATGATTCATAATTCATGATTCATGATTCAATTCATGATTCATGATTCATGATTCATGATTCATGATTCATGATTCAATTCATGATTCATGATTCATGATTCAATTCATGATTCATGATTCATGATTCATGATTCAATTCATGATTCAATTTATGATTCATGATTTATGATTCATGATTCAATTCATGATTCATGATTCATGATTCAATTCATGATTCATGATTCAATTCATGATTCATCATTTAATTCATGATTCATGATTCATGATTCGATTCATGATTCTTGATTCATGATTCAATTCATGATTCATGATTTGATTCATGATTCTTGATTCATGATTCGATTCATGATTCTTGATTCATCATTCAATTCATGATTCATGATTCTTGATTCATGATTCAATTCATGATTCATAATTCATGATTCATAATTCACGATTCATGAATCAATTCATGATTCATAATTCATGATTCATGATTAGATTCATGATTCATGATTCATGATTTATGATTCATGATTCATGATTCGATTCATGATTCATGATCTATGATTCAATTCATGATTCATGATTCATGATTCAATTCATGATTTATGATTCATGATTCAATTCATGCTTCATGATTCATGATTCATGATTCAATTCATGCTTCATGATTTATGATTCATGATTCAATTCATGATTCATGATTCATGATTCATGATTCAATTCATGATTCATGATTCATGATTCAATTCATGATTCAATTCATGTTTCATGATTCATGATTCAATTTATGATTCATGATTCATGATTCAATTCATGATTCATAAATCATGATTCATGATTCATGATTCATGATTCAATTCAATATTCATGAATCATGATTCATGATTTAATTCATGATTCATGATTCAATTCATGATTCGATTCATGATTCAATTCATGATTTGATTCATGATTCATGATTCATGATTCAATTTATGATTCATGATTCATGATTCATGATTCAATTCATGATTCATGATTCATGATTCATGATTCAATTCATGATTCATGATTCATGATTTAATTCATGATTCATGATTCAATTCATGATTCGATTTATGATTCAATTCATGATTCGATTCATGATTCATGAGTCATGATTCAATTATAGATTCATGATTTAATTCATGATTCATGATTCAATTCATGATTCAATTCATGGTTCATGATTCATGATTCAAAATTCATGATTCAATTCATGATTCATTATTCAATTCATGATTCATGATTCAATTCATGATTCAATTCATGATTCATGATTCATGATTCAATTCATGATTCATGATTCGATTGATGATTCAATTTATGATTCGATTCATGATTCATGATTCATGATTCGATTCATGATTCATAATTCATGATTCAATTCATGATTCATGATTCATGATTCAATTCATGATTCATAATTCATGATTCATGACTCAATTCATGATTCATGATCCATGATTCTTGATTCAATTCATGATTCATGATTCATGATTCAATTCATGATACAATTCATGATTCATAATTCATGATTCAATTCATGATTCATGATTCGATTCATAATTCTTGATTCATGATTCGATTCATGATTCATGATTCAATTCATGATTCATAATTCATGATTCATGACTCAATTCATGATTCATGATCCATGATTCTTGATTCAATTCATGATCCATGATTCATGATTCAATTCATGATTCATGATTCAATTCATGATTCAATTCATGATTCATAATTCTTGATTCAATTCATGATTCATGATTCGATTCATAATTCTTAATTCATGATTCGATTCATGATTCATGATTCATGATTCAATTCATGATTCATGATTTATGATTCATGATTCAATTCATGATTCATGATTCATGATTCATGATTCAATTCATGATTCATGATTCAATTCATGATTCATGATTCAATTCATGATTCATGATTCATGATTTGATTTATGATTCATGATTCATGATTCAATTCATGATTCATGATTCAATTCATGATTTATGATTCATGATTCGATTCATAATTCATGATTCAATTCATGATTCATGATTCGATTCATAATTCTTGATTCATGATTCGATTCATGATTCAATTCATGATTCATGATTCTTGATTCATGATTCAATTCATGATTCATAATTCATGATTCATGAATCAATTCATGATTCATAATTCATGATTCATGATTAGATTCATGATTCATGATTCATGATTTATAATTCATAATTCATGATTCATGATTCGATTCATGATTCATGATCTATGATTCAATTCATGATTCATGATTCATGATTCAATTCATGATTCATAATTCATGATTCATGATTCAATTCATGATTCATGATTCATGATTCATGATTCATGATTCATGATTCAATTCATGATTCATGATTCATGATTCAATTCATGATTCATGATTCATGATTCAATTCATGATTCAATTTATGATTCATGATTTATGATTCATGATTCAATTCATGATTCATGATTCATGATTCAATTCATGATTCATCATTTAATTCATGATTCATGATTCATGATTCATGATTCGATTCATGATTCTTGATTCATGATTCAATTCATGATTCATGATTTGATTCATGATTCTTGATTCATGATTCGATTCATGATTCTTGATTCATCATTCAATTCATGATTCATGATTCTTGATTCATGATTCAATTCATGATTCATAATTCATGATTCATAATTCACGATTCATGAATCAATTCATGATTCATAATTCATGATTCATGATTAGATTCATGATTCATGATTCATGATTTATGATTCATGATTCATGATTCGATTCATGATTCATGATCTATGATTCAATTCATGATTCATGATTCATGATTCAATTCATGATTTATGATTCATGATTCAATTCATGCTTCATGATTCATGATTCATGATTCAATTCATGATTCATTATTCATGATTCATGATTCATGATTCAATTCATGATTCAATTCATGTTTCATGATTCATGATTCAATTTATGATTCATGATTCATGATTCAATTCATTAATCATAAATAATGATTCATGATTCATGATTCATGATTCATGATTCAATTCAATATTCATGAATCATGATTCATGATTTAATTCATGATTCATGATTCAATTCATGATTCGATTCATGATTCAATTCATGATTTGATTCATGATTCATGATTCATGATTCAATTTATGATTCATGATTCATGATTCATGATTCAATATATGATTCATGATTCATGATTCATGATTTAATTCATGATTCATGATTCAATTCATGATTCGATTTATGATTCAATTCATGATTCGATTCATGATTCATGATTCATGATTCGATTCATGATTCATGAGTCATGATTCAATTATAGATTCATGATTCAATTCATGATTCATGATTCAATTCATGATTCATGATTCAATTCATGATTCAATTCATGGTTCATGATTCATGATTCAAAATTCATGATTCAATTCATGATTCATTATTCAATTCATGATTCATGATTCATGATTCAATTCATGATTCAATTCATGATTCATGATTCATGATTCAATTCATGATTCATGATTCAATTCATGATTCAATTTATGATTCGATTCATGATTCATGATTCGATTCATGATTCATAATTCATGATTCAATTCATGATTCATGATTCATGATTCAATTCATGATTTATAATTCATGATTCATGATTCAATTCATGATTCATGATTCATGATTTATGATTCATGATTCAATTCATGATTCATGATTCATGATTCAATTCATGATTCATGATTCATGATTCATGATTCAATTCATGATTCATGATTCATGATTCATGATTCACTTCATGATTCATGATTCATGATTCAATTAATGATTCAATTCATGATTCATGATTCATGATTCAATTCATGATTCAATTCATGATTCATGATTCATGATTCAATTTATGATTCATGATTCATGATTTAATTCATGATTCAATTTATGATTCATGATTCATGATTCAATTCATGATTCAATTCATGATTCATGATTCAATTCATGATTCATAAATCATGATTCATAATTCATGATTTATGATTCAATTCATGATTCAATTCATGATTCATGATTCATGATTCATGATTCGTGATTCATGATTCATGATTTAATTCATGATTCATGATTCATGATTCATGATTCGTGATTCATGATTCATGATTTAATTCATGATTCATGATTCAATTCATGATTCGATTCATGATTCAATTTATGATTCATGATTCATGATTCAATTCATGATTCAATTCATGATTCATGATTCAATTCATGATTCATAAATCATGATTCATAATTCATGATTTATGATTCAATTCATGATTCAATTCATGATTCATGATTCATGATTCATGATTCGTGATTCATGATTCATGATTTAATTCATGATTCATGATTCATGATTCATGATTCGTGATTCATGATTCATGATTTAATTCATGATTCATGATTCAATTCATGATTCGATTCATGATTCAATTTATGATTCGATTCATGATTCATGATTCATGATTCGATTCATGATTCAATTCATGATTCATGATTCATGATTCATGAATCATGATTCAATTCATGATTCATGATTCATGATTCAATTCATGATTCATAATTCATGATTCAATTCATGATTCATGATTCAAGATTCATGATTCATGATTCAATTCATGATTCATGATTCTTGATTCAATTCATGATTCATGATTCATGATTCATGATTCGATTCATGATTCATGATTCATGATTCAATTCAAGATTCATGATTCATGATTCATGATTCAATTCATGATTCATAATTCATGATTCATGACTCAATTCATGATTCATGATCCATGATTCTTGATTCAATTCATGATTCATGATTCATGATTCAATTCATGATACAATTCATGATTCATAATTCATGATTCAATTCATGATTCATGATTCGATTCATAATTCTTGATTCATGATTCGATTCATGATTCATGATTCATGATTCAATTCATGATTCATTATTTATGATTCATGATTCAATTCATGATTCATGATTAATGATTCATGATTCAATTCATGATTCATGATTCAATTCATGATTCATGATTCATGATTCGATTTATGATTCATGATTCAATTCATGATTCATGATTCAATTCATGATTCATGAATCATGATTCGATTCATGATTCTTGATTCATGATTCAATTCATGATTCAATTCATGATTCATGATTCATGATTCGATTTATGATTCATGATTCAATTCATGATTCATGATTCAATTCATGATTCAATTCATGATTCATGATGCATGATTCAATTCATGATTCATAAATCATGATTCATAATTCATGATTTATGATTCAATTCATGATTCAATTCATGATTCATGATTCATGATTCATGATTTAATTCATGATTCGTGATTCAATTCATGATTCGATTCATGATTCAATTCAGGATTCGATTCATGATTCATGATTCATGATTCGATTCATGATTCATGAGTCATAATTCAATTCTAGATATATGATTCAATTCATGATTCATGATTCATGATTCAATTCATCATTCAATTCATGATTCATGATTCATGATTCAATTCATGATTCATGATTCATGATTCAATTCATGATTCATAATTCATGATTCAATTCATGATTTATGATTCAAGATTCATGATTCATGATTCAATTCATGATTCATGATTCTTGATTCAATTCATGATTCAATTCATGATTCATAATTCATGATTCAATTCATGATTCATGATTCGATTCATAATACTTAATTCATGATTCGATTCATGATTCATGATTCATTTCATGATTCATGATTCAATTCATGATTCATGATTCATGATTCAATTCATGATTCAATTCATGATTCATAATTCATGATTCATGAATCAATTCATGATTCATAATTCATGATTCATGATTAGATTTATGATTCATGATTCATGATTTATGATTCATGATTCATGATTCGATTCATGATTCATGATCTATGATTCAATTCATGATTCATGATTCATGATTCATGATTCAATTCATGATTCATGATTCATGATTCAATTCATGATTCATGATTCATGATTTAGGATTCAATTCATGATTCATGATTCAATTCATGATTCATGATTCATGATTCAATTCATGATTCATGATTCATGATTCATGATTCAATTCATGATTCATGATTCATGATTCAATTCATGATTCATGATTCATGATTCAATTCATGATTCAATTCATGATTCATGATTCATGATTCAATTTATGATTCATGAGTCATGATTCATGATTCAATTCATGATTCAATTTATGATTCATGATTTATGATTCATGATTCAATTCATGATTCATGATTCATGATTCATGATTCAATTCATGATTCATGATTCAATTCATGATTCATGATTCATGATTCGATTCATGATTCTTGATTCATGATTCAATTCATGATTCATGATTTGATACATGATTCTTGATTCATGATTCGATTCATGATTCTTGATTCATCATTCAATTCATGATTCATGATTCTTGATTCATGATTCAATTCATGATTCATAATTCATGATTCATAATTCACGATTCATGAATCAATTCATGATTCATAATTCATGATTCATGATTAGATTCATGATTCATGATTCATGATTTATGATTCAATTCATGATTCATGATTCATGATTCAATTAATGATTCATGATTCATGATTCATGATTTAATTCATGATTCATGATTCATGATTTAATTCATGATTCATGATTCAATTCATGATTCGATTCATGATTTAATTCATAATTCATGATTCAATTCATGATTCGAATCATGATTCAATTCATGATTCGATTCATGATTCATGATTCGATTCATGATTCATGAGTCATGATTCAATTCTAGATTCATGATTCAATTCATGATTCATGATTCATGATTCAATTCATCATTCAATTCATGATTCATGATTCAATTCATCATTCAATTCATGATTCATGATTCATGATTCAATTCATGATTCAATTCATGATTCATGATTCATGATTCAATTCATGATTCATAATTCATGATTCAATTCATGATTCAAGATTCATGATTCAATTCATGATTCATGATTCTTGATTCAATTCATGATTCATGATTCATGATTCATAATTTGATTCATGATTCATGATTCATGATACAATTCATGATTCATGATTCAATTCATGATTCAATTCATGATTCATAATTCATGATTCAATTCAAGATTCATGATTCGATTCATAATTCTTGATTCATGATTCGATTCATGATTCATGATTCATGATTCAATTCATGATTCATGATTTATGATTCATGATTCAATTCATGATTCATGATTCATGATTCATGATTCAATTCATGATTCATGATTCATAATTCATGATTCAATTCATGATTCATGATTCAATTCATGATTCATGATTCAATTCATGATTCATGATTCGATTCATGATTCAATTCATGATTCATGATTCATGATTCATCATTCAATTCATGATTCATGATTCATAATTCATGATTCAATTCATGATTCATGATTCGATTCATGATTCATGATTCAATTCATGATTCATGAATCATGATTCGATTCATGATTCATGATTCAATTCATGATTTATGATTCATGATTTGATTCATGATTCATGATTCAATTTATGATTCATGATTCATGATTCAATTCATGATTCATGAATCATAATTCTTGATTCATGATTCAATTCATGATTTATGATTCATGATTTGATTCATGATTCATGATTCAATTCATGATTTATGATTCATGATTTGATTCATGATTCATGATTCAATTTATGATTCATGATTCATGATTCATGAATCAATTCATGATTCATAATTCATGATTCATGATTCAATTCATGATTCATGATTGATGATTCATGATTCAATTCATGATTCATGATTCAATTCATGATTCATGATTCATGATTCAATTCATGATTCATGATTCATGATTCATGATTCAATTCATGATTCATGATTGATGATTTATGATTCAATTCATGATTCATGATTCATGATTCAATTCATGATTCATGATTCATGATTCAATTCATGATTCATGATTCAATTCATGATTCAATTCATGATTCATGATTCATGATTCAATTTATGATTCATGATTCATGATTCATGATTCAATTCATGATTCAATTTATGATTCATGATTTATGATTCATGATTCAATTCATGATTCATGATTCATGATTCAATTCAGGATTCATGATTCAATTCATGATTCATGATTCATGATTCATGATTCGATGCATGATTCTTGATTCATGATTTAATTCATGATTCATGATTTGATTCATGATTCTTGATTCATGATTCGATTCATGATTCTTGATTCATGATTCAATTTATGATTCATGATTCATGATTTAATTCATGATTCAATTTATGATTCATGATTCATGATTCAATTCATGATTCAATTCATGATTCATGATTCATGATTCATGATTCATGATTCAATTCATGATTCATAAATCATGATTCATAATTCATGATTTTTCATTCAATTCATGATTCAATTCATGATTCATGATTCATGATTCATGATTCATGATTCATGATTTAATTCATGATTCATGATTCAATTCATGATTCCATTCATGATTCAATTCATGATTCGATTCATGATTCATGATTCATGATTCGATTCATGATTCATGAGTTATGATTCAATTCTAGATTCATGATTCAATTCATGATTCATGATTCATGATTCAATTCATCATTCAATTCATGATTCATGATTCATGATTCATGATTCAATTCATGATTCATGATTCAAGATTCATGATTCATGATTCAATTCATGATTCATGATTCTTGATTCAATTCATGATTCATGATTCGATTCATGATTCATAAATCATGATTCAATTCAAGATTCATGATTCATGATTCATGATTCAATTCATGATTCATAATTCATGATTCAATTCATGATTCATGATTCAAGATTCATGATTCATGATTCAATTCATGATTCATGATTCTTGATTCAATTCATGATTCATGATTCGATTCATGATTCATAATTCATGATTCAATTCAAGATTCATGATTCATGATTCATGATTCAATTCATCATTCATAATTCATGATTCATGATTCAATTCATGATTCATGATTCAATTCATGATTCATGATTCAATTCATGATTCATGATTCGATTCATAATTCTTGATTCATGATTCGATTCATGATTCATGATTCATGATTCAATTCATGATTCATGATTTATGATTCATGATTCAATTCATGATTCATGATTCATGATTCATGATTCAATTCATGATTCATGATTCAATTCATGATTCATGATTCATGATTCGATTTATGATTCATGATTCATGATTCGATTCATGATTCATGATTCAATTCATGATTTATGATTCATGATTCGATTCATGATTCATGATTCAATTTATGATTCATGATTCATAATTCATGATACAATTCATGATTCAATTCATGATTTATGATTCATGATTCTTTATTCATGATTCAATTCATGATTCATAATTCATGATTCATGAATCAATTCATGATTCATAATTCATGATTCATGATTAGATTCATGATTCATGATTCATGATTTATGATTCATGATTCATGATTCGATTCATGATTCATGATCTATGATTCAATTCATGATTCATGATTCATGATTCATGATTCATGATTCAATTCATGATTCATGATTCATGATTCAATTCATGATTCATGATTCATGATTTAAGATTCAATTCATGATTCATGATTCAATTCATGATTCATGATTCATGATTCAATTCATGATTCATGATTCATGATTCATGATTCAATTCATGATTCATGATTCATGATTCAATTCATGATTCATGATTCAATTCATGATTCAATTCATGATTCATGATTCATGATTCAATTTATGATTCATGAGTCATGATTCATGATTCAATTCATGATTCAATTTATGATTCATGATTTATGATTCATGATTCAATTCATGATTCATGATTCAATTCATGATTCATGATTCAATTCATGATTCATGATTCATGATTCGAATTATGATTCTTGATTCATGATTCAATTCATGATTCATGATTTGATACATGATTCTTGATTCATGATTCGATTCATGATTCTTGATTCATCATTCAATTCATGATTTATGATTCAATTCATGATTCATGATTCATGATTCAATTAATGATTCATGATTCATGATTCATGATTCAATTCATGATTCATGATTCATGATTCATGATTCATGATTCAATTCATGATTCATGATTCATGATTCAATTCATGATTCATGATTCATGATTCATGATTCAATTCATGATTCATGATTCATGATTCATGATTCAATTCATAATTCATGATTCATGATTCAATTCAGGATTCATGATTCAATTCATGATTCATGATTCATGATTCATGATTCGATGCATGATTCTTGATTCATGATTTAATTCATGATTCATGATTTGATTCATGATTCTTGATTCATGATTCGATTCATGATTCTTGATTCATGATTCAATTCATGATTCATGATTTATGATTCAATTTATGATTCATGATTCATGATTTAATTCATGATTCAATTTATGATTCATGATTCATGATTCAATTCATGATTCAATTCATGATTCATGATTCATGATTTAATTCATGATTCAATTTATGATTCATGATTCATGATTCAATTCATGATTCAATTCATGAATCATGATTCATGATTCAATTCATGATTCATAAATCATGATTCATAATTCATGATTTATGATTCAATTCATGATTCAATTCATGATTCATGATTCATGATTTAATTCATGATTCATGATTCAATTCATGATTCGATTCATGATTCAATTCATGATTCGATTCATGATTCATGATTCATGATTCGATTCATGATTCATGAGTTATGATTCAATTCTAGATTCATGATTCAATTCATGATTCATGATTCATGATTCAATTCATCATTCAATTCATGATTCATGATTCATGATTCATGATTCAGTATTCAATTCATGATTCATGATTCATGATTCAATTCATGATTCATAATTCATGATTCAATTCATGATTCATGCTTCAAGATTCTCAATTCATGATTCAATTCATGATTCATGATTCTTGATTCAATTCATGATTCATGATTCGATTCATGATTCATGATTCATGATTCAATTCAAGATTCATGATTCATGATTCATGATTCAATTCATCATTCATAATTCATGATTCATGATTCAATTCATGATTCATGATTCATGATTCAATTCATGATTCAATTCATGATTCATAATTCATGATTCAATTCATGATTCATGATTCGATTCATAATTCTTGATTCATGATTCGATTCATGATTCATGATTCGATTCATAATTCTTGATTCATGATTCGATTCATGATTCATGATTCATGATTCAATTCATGATTCATGATTTATGATTCATGATTCATTTCATGATTCATGATTCATGATTCATGATTCAATTCAGGATTCATGATTCAATTCATGATTCATGATTCATGATTCGATTTATGATTCATGATTCATGATTCAATTCATGATTCATGATTCAATTCATGATTCATGAATCATGATTCGATTCATGATTCATGATTCAATTCATGATTTATGATTCATGATTCGATTCATGATTCATGATTCAATTTATGATTCATGATTCATAATTCATGATACAATTCATGATTCAATTCATGATTTATGATTCATGATTCTTTATTCATGATTCAATTCATGATTCATAATTCATGATTCATGAATCAATTTTTGATTCATAATTCATGATTCATGATTAGATTAATGATTCATGATTCATGATTTATGATTCATGATTCATGATTCGATTCATGATCTATGATTCAATTCATGATTCATGATTCATGATTCATAATTCAATCCATGATTCATGATTCATGATTCAATTCATGATTCATGATTCATGATTCATGATTCAATTCATGATTCATGATTCAATTCATGATTCATGATTCAATTCATGATTCATGATTCATGATTCATGATTCAATTCATGATTCATGATTCATGATTCAATTCATGATTCATGATTCATGATTCAATTCATGATTCATGATTCATGATTCAATTTATGATTCATGATTCATGATTCATGATTCAATTCATGATTCAATTCATGATTCATGATTCAATTCATGATTCATGATTCATGATTCGATTCATGATTCTTGATTCATGATTCAATTCATGATTCATGATTTGATACATGATTCTTGATTCATGATTCGATTCATGATTCTTGATTCATCATTCAATTCATGATTCATGATTCTTGATTCATGATTCAATTCATGATTCATAATTCATGATTCATAATTCACGATTCATGAATCAATTCATGATTCATAATTCATGATTCATGATTCATAATTCATGATTCATGATTAGATTCATGATTCATGATTCATGATTTATGATTCAATTCATGATTCATGATTCATGATTCATGATTCAATTAATGATTCATGATTCATGATTCAATTCATGATTCATGATTCATGATTCAATTCATGATTCATGATTCATGATTCAATTCATGATTCATGATTCATGATTCATGATTCATGATTCATGATTCAATTCATGATTCATGATTCATGATTCATGATTGAATTCATGATTCATGATTGAATTTATGATTCATGATTCATGATTCATGATTCAATTCATGATTCATAAATCATGATTCATAATTCATGATTTATGATTCAATTCATGATTCAATTCATGATTCATGATTCATGATTCATGATTCAATTCATGATTCATGATTCATGATTTAATTCATGATTCATGATTCAATTCATGATTCGATTCATGATTCAATTCATGATTCGATTCATGATTCATGATTCATGATTCGATTCATGATTCATGATTCATGATTCAATTCATGATTCATGATTCGATTCATGATTCAATTTATGATTCGATTCATGATTCATGATTCATGATTCGATTCATGATTCATAATTCATGATTCAATTCATGATTCATGATTCATGATTCAATTCATGATTTATAATTCATGATTTATGATTCAATTCATGATTCATGATTCATGATTTATGATTCATGATTCAATTCATGATTCATGATTCATGATTCAATTCATGATTCATGATTCATGATTCATGATTCACTTCATGATTCATGATTCAATTAATAATTCAATTCATGATTCATGATTCAATTCATGATTCAATTCATGATTCAATTCATGATTCATGATTCATGATTCATGATTCATGATTCAATTCATGATTCATGATTCATGATTCATGATTCATGATTCACTTCATGATTCATGATTCAATTAATGATTCAATTCATGATTCATGATTCATGATTCAATTCATGATTCAATTCATGATTCATGATTCATGATTCAATTTATGATTCATGATTCATGATTTAATTCATGATTCAATTTATGATTCATGATTCATGATTCAATTCATGATTCAATTCATGATTTATGATTCAATTAATGTTTAAATTCATGATTCATGATTCGTGATTCATGATTCATGATTTAATTCATGATTCATGATTCAATTCATGATTCGATTCATGATTCAATTTATGATTCAATCCATGATTCATGATTCATGATTCATGATTCAATTCATGATTCATGATTCATGATTCATGATTCAATTCATGATTCATGATTCAATTCATGATTCATGATTCAATTCATGATTCATGATTCATGATTCAATTCATGATTCATGATTCAATTCATGATTCATGATTCAATTCATGATTCAATTCATGATTCATGATTCATGATTCAATTTATGATTCATGATTCATGATTCAATTCATGATTCAATTCATGATTCATGATTCAATTCATGATTCATGATTCATGATTCGATTCATGATTCTTGATTCATGATTCAATTCATGATTCATGATTTGATACATGATTCTTGATTCATGATTCGATTCATGATTCTTGATTCATCATTCAATTCATGATTCATGATTCTTGATTCATGATTCAATTCATGATTCATAATTCATGATTCATAATTCACGATTCATGAATCAATTCATGATTCATAATTCATGATTCATGATTCATAATTCATGATTCATGATTAGATTCATGATTCATGATTCATGATTTATGATTCAATTCATGATTCATGATTCATGATTCATGATTCAATTAATGATTCATGATTCATGATTCAATTCATGATTCATGATTCATGATTCATGATTCAATTCATGATTCATGATTCAATTCATGATTCATGATTCATGATTCATGATTCATGATTCATGATTCAATTCATGATTCATGATTCATGATTCATGATTGAATTCATGATTCATGATTGAATTTATGATTCATGATTCATGATTCATGATTCAATTCATGATTCATAAATCATGATTCATAATTCATGATTTATGATTCAATTCATGATTCAATTCATGATTCATGATTCATGATTCATGATTCAATTCATGATTCATGATTCATGATTCATGATTCATGATTTAATTCATGATTCATGATTCAATTCATGATTCGATTCATGATTCAATTCATGATTCGATTCATGATTCATGATTCATGATTCGATTCATGATTCATGATTCATGATTCAATTCATGATTCATGATTCGATTCATGATTCAATTTATGATTCGATTCATGATTCATGATTCATGATTCGATTCATGATTCATAATTCATGATTCAATTCATGATTCATGATTCATGATTCAATTCATGATTTATAATTCATGATTCATGATTCAATTCATGATTCATGATTCATGATTTATGATTCATGATTCAATTCATGATTCATGATTCATGATTCAATTCATGATTCATGATTCATGATTCATGATTCAATTCATGATTCATGATTCATGATTCATGATTCATGATTCACTTCATGATTCATGATTCAATTAATAATTCAATTCATGATTCATGATTCATGATTCAATTCATGATTCAATTCATGATTCAATTCATGATTCATGATTCATGATTCATGATTCAATTCATGATTCATGATTCATGATTCATGATTCACTTCATGATTCATGATTCAATTAATGATTCAATTCATGATTCATGATTCATGATTCAATTCATGATTCAATTCATGATTCATGATTCATGATTCAATTTATGATTCATGATTCATGATTTAATTCATGATTCAATTTATGATTCATGATTCATGATTCAATTCATGATTCAATTCATGATTCATGATTCAATTCATGATTCATAAATCATGATTCATAATTCATGATTTATGATTCAATTCATGATTCATAAATCATGATTCATAATTCATGATTTATGATTCAATTCATGATTCAATTCATGATTCATGATTCATGATTCGTGATTCATGATTCATGATTTAATTCATGATTCATGATTCAATTCATGATTCGATTCATGATTCAATTTATGATTCGATTCATGATTCATGATTCATGATTCGATTCATGATTCATGAGTCATGATTCAATTCTAGATTCATGATTTAATTTATGATTCATGATTCATGATTCAATTCATGATTCAATTTATGATTCATGATTCATGATTCAATTCATCATTCAATTCATGATTCAATTCATGATTCATGATTCAAGATTCATGATTCATGATTCAATTCATGATTCGTGATTCTTGATTCAATTCATGATTCATGATTCATGATTAATGATTCGATTCATGATTCATGATTCATGATTCAATTCAAGATTCATGATTCATGATTCATGATTCAATTCATGATTCATAATTCATGATTCATGATTCAATTCATGATTCATGATCCATGATTCTTGATTCAATTCATGATTCATGATTCATGATTCAATTCATGATACAATTCATGATTCATAATTCATGATTCAATTCATGATTCATGAATCGATTCATAATTCTTGATTCATGATTCGATTCATGATTCATGATTCATGATTCAATTCATGATTCATGATTTATGATTCATGATTCAATTCATAATTCATGATTAATGATTCATGATTCAATTCATGATTCATGATTCAATTCATGATTCATGATTCATGATTCGATTTATGATTCATGATTTAATTCATGATTCATGATTCAATTCATGATTCATGATTCATGATTCAATTTATGATTCATGATTCATGATTTAATTCATGATTCAATTTATGATTCATGATTCAATTCATGATTCAATTCATGATTCATGATTCATGATTCAATTCATGATTCATAAATCATGATTCATAATTCATGATTTATGATTCAATTCATGATTCAATTCATGATTCATAAATCATGATTCATAATTCATGATTTATGATTCAATTTATGATTCAATTCATGATTCATGATTCATGATTCATGATTTAATTCATGATTCATGATTCAATTCATGATTCGATTCATGATTCAATTCGTGATTCGATTCATGATTCAATTCATGATTCGATTCATGATTCATGATTCATGATTCGATTCATGATTCATGAGTCATAATTCAATTCTAGATTCATGATTCAATTCATGATTCATGATTCATGATTCAATTCATCATTCAAATCATGATTCATGATTCATGATTCATGATTCATGATTCAATTCATGATTCATGATTCAATTCATGATTCATGATTCATGATTCAATTCATGATTCATAATTCATGATTCAATTCATGATTTATGATTCAAGATTCATGATTCATGATTCAATTCATGATTCATGATTCTTGATTCAATTCATGATTCATGATTCATGATTCGATTCATGATTCATGATTCATGATTCAATTCAAGATTCATGATTCATGATTCATGATTCAATTCATGATTCATAATTCATGATTCATGATTCAATTCATGATTCATGATCCAT
The DNA here is from genome assembly GCA_036250195.1 of Mixophyes australis. Lineage (NCBI taxonomy): Eukaryota > Metazoa > Chordata > Amphibia > Anura > Limnodynastidae > Mixophyes > Mixophyes australis. The sequence continues at coordinate 246,122,895 of JAVHZZ010000003.1, forward strand.
GATTCATTATTCAATTCATGATTCATGATTCAATTCATGATTCAATTCATGATTCATAATTCATGATTCAATTCATGATTCATGATTCGATTCATAATTCTTAATTCATGATTCGATTCATGATTCATGATTCATGATTCAATTCATGATTCATGATTTATGATTCATGATTCAATTCATGATTCATGATTCATGATTCAATTCATGATTCATGATTCAATTCATGATTCATGATTCAATTCATGATTCATGATTCAATTCATGATTCATGATTCATGATTTGATTTATGATTCATGATTCATGATTCAATTCATGATTCATGATTCAATTCATGATTTATGATTCATGATTCGATTCATAATTCATGATTCAATTCATGATTCATGATTCGATTCATAATTCATGATTCATGATTCTTGATTCATGATTCAATTCATGATTCATAATTCTTGATTCATGATTCAATTCATGATTCATAATTCATGATTCATGAATCAATTCATGATTCATAATTCATGATTCATGATTAGATTCATGATTCATGATTCATGATTTATAATTCATAATTCATGATTCATGATCTATGATTCAATTCATGATTCATGATTCATGATTCAATTCATGATTCATAATTCATGATTCATGATTCAATTCATGATTCATGATTCATGATTCATGATTCATGATTCAATTCATGATTCATGATTCATGATTCAATTCATGATTCATGATTCATGATTCATGATTCAATTCATGATTCAATTTATGATTCATGATTTATGATTCATGATTCAATTCATGATTCATGATTCATGATTCAATTCATGATTCATCATTTAATTCATGATTCATGATTCATGATTCATGATTCGATTCATGATTCTTGATTCATGATTCAATTCATGATTCATGATTTGATTCATGATTCTTTATTCATGATTCAATTCATGATTCTTGATTCATCATTCAATTCATGATTCATGATTCTTGATTCATGATTCAATTCATGATTCATAATTCATGATTCATAATTCACGATTCATGAATCAATTCATGATTCATAATTCATGATTCATGATTAGATTCATGATTCATGATTCATGATTTATGATTCATGATTCATGATTCGATTCATGATTCATGATCTATGATTCAATTCATGATTCATGATTCATGATTCAATTCATGATTTATGATTCATGATTCAATTCATGCTTCATGATTCATGATTCATGATTCAATTCATGATTCATGATTCATGATTCATGATTCATGATTCAATTCATGCTTCATGATTTATGATTCATGATTCAATTCATGATTCATGATTCATGATTCAATTCATGATTCATGATTCATGATTCAATTCATGATTCAATTCATGTTTCATGATTCATGATTCAATTTATGATTCATGATTCATGATTCAATTCATGATTCATAAATCATGATTCATGATTCATGATTCATGATTCAATTCAATATTCATGAATCATGATTCATGATTTAATTCATGATTCATGATTCAATTCATGATTCGATTCATGATTCAATTCATGATTTGATTCATGATTCATGATTCATGATTCAATTTATGATTCATGATTCATGATTCATGATTCAATTCATGATTCATGATTCATGATTCATGATTTAATTCATGATTCATGATTCAATTCATGATTCGATTTATGATTCAATTCATGATTCGATTCATGATTCATGATTCATGATTCGATTCATGATTCATGAGTCATGATTCAATTATAGATTCATGATTCAATTCATGATTCATGATTCAATTCATGATTCAATTCATGGTTCATGATTCATGATTCAAAATTCATGATTCAATTCATGATTCATTATTCAATTCATGATTCATGATTCATGATTCAATTCATGATTCAATTCATGATTCATGATTCATGATTCAATTCATGATTCATGATTCGATTCATGATTCAATTTATGATTCGATTCATGATTCATGATTCATGATTCGATTCATGATTTATAATTCATGATTCAATTCATGATTCATGATTCATGATTCAATTCATGATTTATAATTCATGATTCATGATTCAATTCATGATTCATGATTTATGATTTATGATTCATGATTCAATTCATGATTCATGATTCATGATTCAATTCATGATTCATGATTCATGATTCATGATTCAATTCATGATTCATGATTCATGATTCATGATTCATGATTCACTTCATGATTCATGATTCATGATTCAATTAATGATTCAATTCATGATTCATGATTCATGATTCAATTCATGATTCAATTCATGATTCATGATTCATGATTCAATTTATGATTCATGATTCATGATTTAATTCATGATTCAATTTATGATTCATGATTCATGATTCAATTCATGATTCAATTCATGATTCATGATTCAATTCATGATTCATAAATCATGATTCATAATTCATGATTTATGATTCAATTCATGATTCAATTCACGATTCATGATTCATGATTCTTGATTCGTGATTCATGATTCATGATTTAATTCATGATTCATGATTCATGATTCATGATTCGTGATTCATGATTCATGATTTAATTCATGATTCATGATTCAATTCATGATTCGATTCATGATTCAATTTATGATTCATGATTCATGATTCAATTCATGATTCAATTCATGATTCATGATTCAATTCATGATTCATAAATCATGATTCATAATTCATGATTTATGATTCAATTCATGATTCAATTCATGATTCATGATTCGTGATTCATGATTCATGATTTAATTCATGATTCATGATTCATGATTCATGATTCGTGATTCATGATTCATGATTTAATTCATGATTCATGATTCAATTCATGATTCGATTCATGATTCAATTTATGATTCGATTCATGATTCATGATTCATGATTCGATTCATGATTCAATTCATGATTCATGATTCATGATTCATGAATCATGATTCAATTCATGATTCAATTCATGATTCATGATTCATGTTTCATAATTCATGATTCAATTCATGATTCAATTCATGATTCATAATTCATGATTCAATTCATGATTCATGATTCTTGATTCAATTCATGATTCATGATTCATGATTCATGATTCGATTCATGATTCATGATTCATGATTCAATTCAAGATTCATGATTCATGATTCATGATTCAATTCATGATTCATAATTCATGATTCATGACTCAATTCATGATTCATGATCCATGATTCTTGATTCAATTCATGATTCATGATTCATGATTCAATTCATGATACAATTCATGATTCATAATTCATGATTCAATTCATGATTCATGATTCGATTCATAATTCTTGATTCATGATTCGATTCATGATTCATGATTAATGATTCAATTCATGATTCATAATTCATGATTCATGACTCAATTCATGATTCATGATCCATGATTCTTGATTCAATTCATGATCCATGATTCATGATTCAATTCATGATTCATGATTCAATTCATAATTCAATTCATGATTCATAATTCTTGATTCAATTCATGATTCATGATTCGATTCATAATTCTTAATTCATGATTCGATTCATGATTCATGATTCATGATTCAATTCATGATTCATGATTTATGATTAATGATTCAATTCATGATTCATGATTCATGATTCATGATTCAATTCATGATTCATGATTCAATTCATGATTCATGATTCAATTCATGATTCATGATTCATGATTTGATTTATGATTCATGATTCATGATTCAATTCATGATTCATGATTCAATTCATGATTTATGATTCATGATTCGATTCATAATTCATGATTCAATTCATGATTCATGATTCGATTCATAATTCTTGATTCATGATTCGATTCATGATTCAATTCATGATTCATGATTCTTGATTCATGATTCAATTCATGATTCATAATTCATGATTCATGAATCAATTCATGATTCATAATTCATGATTCATGATTAGATTCATGATTCATGATTTATAATTCATAATTCATGATTCATGATTCGATTCATGATTCATGATCTATGATTCAATTCATGATTCATGATTCATGATTCAATTCATGATTCATAATTCATGATTCAATTCATGATTCATGATTCATGATTCATGATTCATGATTCAATTCATGATTCATGATTCATGATTCAATTCATGATTCATGATTCATGATTCATGATTCAATTCATGATTCAATTTATGATTCATGATTTATGATTCATGATTCAATTCATGATTCATGATTCATGATTCAATTCATGATTCATCATTTAATTCATGATTCATGATTCATGATTCATGATTCGATTCATGATTCTTGATTCATGATTCAATTCATGATTCATGATTTGATTCATGATTCTTGATTCATGATTCGATTCATGATTCTTGATTCATCATTCAATTCATGATTCATGATTCTATTCATGATTCATGATTCGATTCATGATTCAATTTATGATTCGATTCATGATTCATGATTCATGATTCGATTCATGATTCATAATTCATGATTCAATTCATGATTCATGATTCATGATTCAATTCATGATTTATAATTCATGATTCATGATTCAATTCATGATTCATGATTCATGATTTATGATTCATGATTCAATTCATGATTCATGATTCATGATTCAATTCATGATTCATGATTCATGATTCATGATTCAATTCATGATTCATGATTCATGATTCATGATTCATGATTCACTTCATGATTCATGATTCATGATTCAATTAATGATTCAATTCATGATTCATGATTCATGATTCAATTCATGATTCAATTCATGATTCATGATTCATGATTCAATTTATGATTCATGATTCATGATTTAATTCATGATTCAATTTATGATTCATGATTCATGATTCAATTCATGATTCAATTCATGATTCATGATTCAATTCATGATTCATAAATCATGATTCATAATTCATGATTTATGATTCAATTCATGATTCAATTCATGATTCATGATTCATGATTCTTGATTCGTGATTCATGATTCATGATTTAATTCATGATTCATGATTCATGATTCATGATTCGTGATTCATGATTCATGATTTAATTCATGATTCATGATTCAATTCATGATTCGATTCATGATTCAATTTATGATTCATGATTCATGATTCAATTCATGATTCAATTCATGATTCATGATTCAATTCATGATTCATAAATCATGATTCATAATTCATGATTTATGATTCAATTCATGATTCAATTCATGATTCATGATTCATGATTCGTGATTCATGATTCATGATTTAATTCATGATTCATGATTCATGATTCATGATTTGTGATTCATGATTCATGATTTAATTCATGATTCATGATTCAATTCATGATTCGATTCATGATTCAATTTATGATTCGATTCATGATTCATGATTCATGATTCGATTCATGATTCAATTCATGATTCATGATTCATGAATCATGATTCAATTCATGATTCATGATTCATGATTCATAATTCATGATTCAATTCATGATTCAATTCATGATTCATAATTCATGATTCAATTCATGATTCATGATTCTTGATTCAATTCATGATTCATGATTCATGATTCATGATTCGATTCATGATTCATGATTCATGATTCAATTCAAGATTCATGATTCATGATTCATGATTCAATTCATGATTCATAATTCATGATTCATGACTCAATTCATGATTCATGATCCATGATTCTTGATTCAATTCATGATTCATGATTCATGATTCAATTCATGATACAATTCATGATTCATAATTCATGATTCAATTCATGATTCATGATTCGATTCATAATTCTTGATTCATGATTCGATTCATGATTCATGATTCATGATTCAATTCATGATTCATAATTCATGATTCATGACTCAATTCATGATTCATGATCCATGATTCTTGATTCAATTCATGATCCATGATTCATGATTCAATTCATGATTCATGATTCAATTCATGATTCAATTCATGATTCATAATTCTTGATTCAATTCATGATTCATGATTCGATTCATAATTCTTAATTCATGATTCGATTCATGATTCATGATTCATGATTCAATTCATGATTCATGATTTATGATTAATGATTCAATTCATGATTCATGATTCATGATTCAATTCATGATTCATGATTCAATTCATGATTCATGATTCAATTCATGATTCATGATTCATGATTTGATTTATGATTCATGATTCATGATTCAATTCATGATTCATGATTCAATTCATGATTTATGATTCATGATTCGATTCATAATTCATGATTCAATTCATGATTCATGATTCGATTCATAATTCTTGATAAATGATTCGATTCATGATTCAATTCATGATTCATGATTCTTGATTCATGATTCAATTCATGATTCATAATTCATGATTCATGAATCAATTCATGATTCATAATTCATGATTCATGATTAGATTCATGATTCATGATTCATGATTTATAATTCATAATTCATGATTCATGATTCGATTCATGATTCATGATCTATGATTCAATTCATGATTCATGATTCATGATTCAATTCATGATTCATAATTCATGATTCAATTCATGAATCATGATTCATGATTCATGATTCATGATTCATGATTCAATTCATGATTCATGATTCATGATTCAATTCATGATTCATGATTCATGATTCATGATTCAATTCATGATTCAATTTATGATTCATGATTTATGATTCATGATTCAATTCATGATTCATGATTCATGATTCAATTCATGATTCATCATTTAATTCATGATTCATGATTCATGATTCATGATTCGATTCATGATTCTTGATTCATGATTCAATTCATGATTCATGATTTGATTCATGATTCTTGATTCATGATTCGATTCATGATTCTTGATTCATCATTCAATTCATGATTCATGATTCTTGATTCATGATTCAATTCATGATTCATAATTCATGATTCATAATTCACGATTCATGAATCAATTCATGATTCATAATTCATGATTCATGATTAGATTCATGATTCATGATTCATGATTTATGATTCATGATTCATGATTCGATTCATGATTCATGATCTATGATTCAATTCATGATTCATGATTCATGATTCAATTCATGATTTATGATTCATGATTCAATTCATGCTTCATGATTCATGATTCATGATTCAATTCATGATTCATGATTCATGATTCATGATTCAATTCATGCTTCATGATTTATGATTCATGATTCAATTCATGATTCATGATTCATTGTTCATGATTCAATTCATGATTCATGATTCATGATTCAATTCATGATTCAATTCATGTTTCATGATTCATGATTAAATTTATGATTCATGATTCATGATTCAATTCATGATTCATAAATCATGATTCATGATTCATGATTCATGATTCATGATTCAATTCAATATTCATGAATCATGATTCATGATTTAATTCATGATTCATGATTCAATTCATGATTCGATTCATGATTCAATTCATGATTTGATTCATGATTCATGATTCATGATTCAATTTATGATTCATGATTCATGATTCATGATTCAATATATGATTCATGATTCATGATTCATGATTTAATTCATGATTCATGATTCAATTCATGATTCGATTTATGATTCAATTCATGATTCGATTCATGATTCATGATTCGATTCATGATTCATGAGTCATGATTCAATTATAGATTCATGATTCAATTCATGATTCATGATTCAATTCATGATTCAATTCATGGTTCATGATTCATGATTCAAAATTCATGATTCAATTCATGATTCATTATTCAATTCATGATTCATGATTCATGATTCAATTCATGATTCAATTCATGATTCATGATTCATGATTCAATTCATGATTCATGATTCGATTCATGATTCAATTTATGATTCGATTCATGATTCATGATTCGATTCATGATTCATAATTCATGATTCAATTCATGATTCATGATTCATGATTCAATTCATGATTTATAATTCATGATTCATGATTCAATTCATGATTCATGATTCATTATTTATGATTCATGATTCAATTCATGATTCATGATTCATGATTCAATTCATGATTCATGATTCATGATTCAATTCATGATTCATAAATCATGATTCATAATTCATGATTTATGATTCAATTCATGATTCAATTCATGATTCATGATTCATGATTCATGATTTGTGATTCATGATTCATGATTTAATTCATGATTCATGATTCATGATTCATGATTCGTGATTCATGATTCATGATTTAATTCATGATTCATGATTCAATTCATGATTCGATTCATGATTCAATTTATGATTCATGATTCATGATTCAATTCATGATTCATGATTCAATTCATGATTCATGATTCAATTCATGATTCATAAATCATGATTCATAATTCATGATTTATGATTCAATTCATGATTCAATTCATGATTCATGATTCATGATTCATGATTCGTGATTCATGATTCATGATTTAATTCATGATTCATGATTCATGATTCGTGATTCATGATTCATGATTTAATTCATGATTCATGATTCAATTCATGATTCGATTCATGATTCAATTTATGATTCATGATTCATGATTCAATTCATGATTCAATTCATGATTCATGATTCAATTCATGATTCATAAATCATGATTCATAATTCATGATTTATGATTCAATTCATGATTCAATTCATGATTCATGATTCATGATTCATGATTCGTGATTCATGATTCATGATTTAATTCATGATTCATGATTCATGATTCATGATTCGTGATTCATGATTCATGATTTAATTCATGATTCATGATTCAATTCATGATTCGATTCATGATTCAATTTATGATTCGATTCATGATTCATGATTCATGATTCAATTCATGATTCGATTCATGATTCAATTTATGATTCGATTCATGATTCATGATTCATGATTCGATTCATGATTCAATTCATGATTCATGATTCATGAATCATGATTCAATTCATGATTCATGATTCATGATTCAATTCATGATTCATAATTCATGATTCAATTCATGATTCATGATTCAAGATTCATGATTCATGATTCAATTCATGATTCATGATTCTTGATTCAATTCATGATTCATGATTCATGATTCATGATTCGATTCATGATTCATGATTCATGATTCAATTCAAGATTCATGATTCATGATTCATGATTCAATTCATGATTCATAATTCATGATTCATGACTCAATTCATGATTCATGATCCATGATTCTTGATTCAATTCATGATTCATGATTCATGATTCAATTCATGATACAATTCATGATTCATAATTCATGATTCAATTCATGATTCATGATTCGATTCATAATTCTTGATTCATGATTCGGTTCATGATTCATGATTCATGATTCAATTCATGATTCATTATTTATGATTCATGATTCAATTCATGATTCATGATTAATGATTCATGATTCAATTCATGATTCATGATTCATGATTCGATTTATGATTCATGATTCAATTCATGATTCATGATTCAATTCATGATTCATGATTCAATTCATGATTCATGATTCATGATTCGATTTATGATTCATGATTCAATTCATGATTCATGATTCAATTCATGATTCATGAATCATGATTCGATTCATGATTCATGATTCAATTCATGATTCATGATTCATGATTCAATTCATGATTCATGATTCATGATTCGATTTATGATTCATGATTCAATTCATGATTCATGATTCAATTCATGATTCAATTCATGATTCATGATGCATGATTCAATTCATGATTCATAATTCATGATTCATGACTCAATTCATGATTCATGATCCATGATTCTTGATTCAATTCATGATCCATGATTCATGATTCAATTCATGATTCATGATTCAATTCATGATTCAATTCATGATTCATAATTCTTGATTCAATTCATGATTCATGATTCGATTCATAATTCTTAATTCATGATTCGATTCATGATTCATGATTCATGATTCAATTCATGATTCATGATTTATGATTAATGATTCAATTCATGATTCATGATTCATGATTCATGATTCAATTCATGATTCATGATTCAATTCATGATTCATGATTCAATTCATGATTCATGATTCATGATTTGATTTATGATTCATGATTCATGATTCAATTCATGATTCATGATTCAATTCATGATTTATGATTCATGATTCGATTCATAATTCATGATTCATGATTCGATTCATGATTCAATTCATGATTCATGATTCGATTCATAATTCTTGATTCATGATTCGATTCATGATTCAATTCATGATTCATGATTCTTGATTCATGATTCGATTCATGATTCAATTCATGATTCATGATTCTTGATTCATGATTCAATTCATGATTCATAATTCATGATTCATGAATCAATTCATGATTCATAATTCATGATTCATGATTAGATTCATGATTCATGATTCATGATTTATAATTCATAATTCATGATTCATGATTCGATTCATGATTCATGATTCGATTCATGATTCATGATCTATGATTCAATTCATGATTCATGATTCATGATTCAATTCATGATTCATAATTCATGATTCAATTCATGATTCATGATTCATGATTCATGATTCAATTCATGATTCATGATTCTTGATTCAATTCATGATTCATGATTCATGATTCATGATTCGATTCATGATTCATGATTCATGATTCAATTCAAGATTCATGATTCATGATTCATGATTCAATTCATGATTCATAATTCATGATTCATGACTCAATTCATGATTCATGATCCATGATTCTTGATTCAATTCATGTTTCATGATTCAATTCATGATACAATTCATGATTCATAATTCATGATTCAATTCATGATTCATGATTCGATTCATAATTCTTGATTCATGATTCGATTCATGATTCATGATTCATGATTCAATTCATGATTCATTATTTATGATTCATGATTCAATTCATGATTCATGATTAATGATTCATGATTCAATTCATGATTCATGATTCAATTCATGATTCATGATTCATGATTCGATTTATGATTCATGATTCAATTCATGATTCATGATTCAATTCATGATTCATGATTCAATTCATGATTCATGATTCATGATTCGATTTATGATTCATGATTCAATTCATGATTCATGATTCAATTCATGATTCATGAATCATGATTCGATTCATGATTCATGATTCAATTCATGATTCATGATTCATGATTCAATTCATGATTCATGATTCATGATTCGATTTATGATTCATGATTCAATTCATGATTCATGATTCAATTCATGATTCAATTCATGATTCATGATGCATGATTCAATTCATGATTCATAATTCATGATTCATGACTCAATTCATGATTCATGATCCATGATTCTTGATTCAATTCATGATCCATGATTCATGATTCAATTCATGATTCATGATTCAATTCATGATTCAATTCATGATTCATAATTCTTGATTCAATTCATGATTCATGATTCGATTCATAATTCTTAATTCATGATTCGATTCTCTTAATTCATGATTCGATTCATGATTCATGATTCATGATTCAATTCATGATTCATGATTTATGATTAATGATTCAATTCATGATTCATGATTCATGATTCATGATTCAATTCATGATTCATGATTCAATTCATGATTCATGATTCAATTCATGATTCATGATTCATGATTTGATTTATGATTCATGATTCATGATTCAATTCATGATTCATGATTCAATTCATGATTTATGATTCATGATTCGATTCATAATTCATGATTCAATTCATGATTCATGATTCGATTCATAATTCTTGATTCATGATTCGATTCATGATTCAATTCATGATTCATGATTCTTGATTCATGATTCAATTCATGATTCATAATTCATGATTCATGAATCAATTCATGATTCATAATTCATGATTCATGATTAGATTCATGATTCATGATTCATGATTTATAATTCATAATTCATGATTCATGATTCGATTCATGATTCATGATTCGATTCATGATTCATGATCTATGATTCAATTCATGATTCATGATTCATGATTCAATTCATGATTCATAATTCATGATTCAATTCATGATTCATGATTCATGATTCATGATTCATGATTCATGATTCAATTCATGATTCATGATTCATGATTCATGATTCAATTCATGATTCAATTTATGATTCATGATTTATGATTCATGATTCAATTCATGATTCATGATTCATGATTCAATTCATGATTCATCATTTAATTCATGATTCATGATTCATGATTCATGATTCGATTCATGATTCTTGATTCATGATTCAATTCATGATTCATGATTTGATTCATGATTCTTGATTCATGATTCGATTCATGATTCTTGATTCATCATTCAATTCATGATTCATGATTCTTGATTCATGATTCAATTCATGATTCATAATTCATGATTCATAATTCACGATTCATGAATCAATTCATGATTCATAATTCATGATTCATGATTAGATTCATGATTCATGATTCATGATTTATGATTCATGATTCATGATTCGATTCATGATTCATGATCTATGATTCAATTCATGATTCATGATTCATGATTCAATTCATGATTTATGATTCATGATTCAATTCATGATTCATGATTCATGATTCAATTCATGATTCATGATTCATGATTCATGATTCAATTCATGCTTCATGATTTATGATTCATGATTCAATTCATGATTCATGATTCATGATTCATGATTCAATTCATGATTCATGATTCATGATTCATGATTCAATTCATGATTCATGATTCATGATTCAATTCATGATTCAATTCATGTTTCATGATTCATGATTCAATTTATGATTCATGATTCATGATTCAATTCATGATTCATAAATCATGATTCATGATTCATGATTCATGATTCATGATTCAATTCAATATTCATGAATCATGATTCATGATTTAATTCATGATTCATGATTCAATTCATGATTCGATTCATGATTCAATTCATGATTTGATTCATGATTCATGATTCATGATTCAATTTATGATTCATGATTCATGATTCATGATTCAATATATGATTCATGATTCATGATTCATGATTTAATTCATGATTCATGATTCAATTTATGATTCGATTTATGATTCAATTCATGATTCGATTCATGATTCATGATTCATGATTCGATTCATGATTCATGAGTCATGATTCAATTATAGATTCATGATTCAATTCATGATTCATGATTCAATTCATGATTCAATTCATGGTTCATGATTCATGATTCAAAATTCATGATTCAATTCATGATTCATTATTCAATTCATGATTCATGATTCAATTCATGATTCAATTCATGACTCATGATTCGATTCATGATTCAATTTATGATTCGATTCATGATTCATGATTCGATTCATGATTCATAATTCATGATTCAATTCATGATTCATGATTCATGATTCAATTTATGATTCATGATTCATGATTCATGATTCAATATATGATTCATGATTCATGATTCATGATTTAATTCATGATTCATGATTCAATTTATGATTCGATTTATGATTCAATTCATGATTCGATTCATGATTCATGATTCATGATTCGATTCATGATTCATGAGTCATGATTCAATTATAGATTCATGATTCATGATTCAATTCATGATTCATAAATCATGATTCATGATTCATGATTCATGATTCATGATTCAATTCAATATTCATGAATCATGATTCATGATTTAATTCATGATTCATGATTCAATTCATGATTCGATTCATGATTCAATTCATGATTTGATTCATGATTCATGATTCATGATTCAATTTATGATTCATGATTCATGATTCATGATTCAATATATGATTCATGATTCATGATTCATGATTTAATTCATGATTCATGATTCAATTTATGATTCGATTTATGATTCAATTCATGATTCGATTCATGATTCATGATTCATGATTCGATTCATGATTCATGAGTCATGATTCAATTATAGATTCATGATTCAATTCATGATTCATGATTCAATTCATGATTCAATTCATGGTTCATGATTCATGATTCAAAATTCATGATTCAATTCATGATTCATTATTCAATTCATGATTCATGATTCAATTCATGATTCAATTCATGACTCATGATTCGATTCATGATTCAATTTATGATTCGATTCATGATTCATGATTCGATTCATGATTCATAATTCATGATTCAATTCATGATTCATGATTCAATTCATGATTTATAATTCATGATTCATGATTCAATTCATGATTCATGATTCATTATTTATGATTCATGATTCAATTCATGATTCATGATTCATGATTCTATTCATGATTCATGATTCATGATTCATGATTCAATTCATGATTCATAAATCATGATTCATAATTCATGATTTATGATTCAATTCATGATTCAATTCATGATTCATGATTCATGATTCATGATTCGTGATTCATGATTCATGATTTAATTCATGATTCATGATTCATGATTCATGATTCGTGATTCATGATTCATGATTTAATTCATGATTCATGATTCAATTCATGATTCGATTCATGATTCAATTTATGATTCATGATTCATGATTCAATTCATGATTCAATTCATGATTCATGATTCAATTCATGATTCATAAATCATGATTCATAATTCATGATTTATGATTCAATTCATGATTCAATTCATGATTCATGATTCATGATTCATGATTCGTGATTCATGATTCATGATTTAATTCATGATTCATGATTCATGATTCATGATTCGTGATTCATGATTCATGATTTAATTCATGATTCATGATTCAATTCATGATTCGATTCATGATTCAATTTATGATTCATGATTCATGATTCAATTCATGATTCAATTCATGATTCATAAATCATGATTCATAATTCATGATTTATGATTCAATTCATGATTCAATTCATGATTCATGATTCATGATTCATGATTCGTGATTCATGATTCATGATTTAATTCATGATTCATGATTCATGATTCGTGATTCATGATTCATGATTTAATTCATGATTCATGATTCAATTCATGATTCGATTCATGATTCAATTTATGATTCGATTCATGATTCATGATTCATGATTCAATTCATGATTCGATTCATGATTCAATTTATGATTCGATTCATGATTCATGATTCATGATTCGATTCATGATTCAATTCATGATTCATGATTCATGATTCATGAATCATGATTCAATTCATGATTCATGATTCATGATTCAATTCATGATTCATAATTCATGATTCAATTCATGATTCATGATTCAAGATTCATGATTCATGATTCAATTCATGATTCATGATTCTTGATTCAATTCATGATTCATGATTCATGATTCATGATTCGATTCATGATTCATGATTCATGATTCAATTCAAGATTCATGATTCATGATTCAATTCATGATTCATAATTCATGATTCATGACTCAATTCATGATTCATGATCCATGATTCTTGATTCAATTCATGATTCATGATTCATGATTCAATTCATGATACAATTCATGATTCATAATTCATGATTCAATTCATGATTCATGTATCGATTCATAATTCTTGATTCATGATTCGATTCATGATTCATGATTCATGATTCAATTCATGATTCATTATTTATGATTCATGATTCAATTCATGATTCATGATTAATGATTCATGATTCAATTCATGATTCATGATTCAATTCATGATTCATGATTCATGATTCGATTTATGATTCATGATTCAATTCATGATTCATGATTCAATTCATGATTCATGAATCATGATTCGATTCATGATTCTTGATTCATGATTCAATTCATGATTCATGATTCATGATTCAATTCATGATTCATGATTCATGATTCGATTTATGATTCATGATTCAATTCATGATTCATGATTCAATTCATGATTCAATTCATGATTCATGATGCATGATTCAATTCATGATTCATAAATCATGATTCATAATTCATGATTTATGATTCAATTCATGATTCAATTCATGATTCATGATTCATGATTCATGATTTAATTCATGATTCGTGATTCAATTCATGATTCGATTCATGATTCAATTCATGATTCGATTCATGATTCATGATTCATGATTCGATTCATGATTCATGAGTCATAATTCAATTCTAGATATATGATTCAATTCATGATTCATGATTCATGATTCAATTCATCATTCAATTCATGATTCATGATTCATGATTCATGATTCATGATTCAATTCATGATTCATGATTCATGATTCAATTCATGATTCATAATTCATGATTCAATTCATGATTTATGATTTATGATTCAAGATTCATGATTCATGATTCAATTCATGATTCATGATTCTTGATTCAATTCATGATTCAATTCATGATTCATAATTCATGATTCAATTCATGATTCATGATTCGATTCATAATACTTAATTCATGATTCGATTCATGATTCATGATTCATGATTCAATTCATGATTCATGATTTATGATTCATGATTCAATTCATGATTCATGATTCATGATTCATGATTCAATTCATGATTCATGATTCAATTCATGATTCATGATTCAATTCATGATTCATGATTCATGATTCGATTTATGATTCATGATTCATGATTCAATTCATGATTCATGATTAGATTCATGATTCATGAATTATGATTTATGATTCATGATTCATGATTCATGATTCGATTCATGATTCATGATCTATGATTCAATTCATGATTCATGATTCATGATTCATGATTCAATTCATGATTCATGATTCATGATTCAATTCATGATTCATGATTCATGATTCATGATTCAATTCATGATTCATGATTCATGATTTAATTCATGATTCATGATTCATGATTCAATTCATGATTCAATTTATGATTCATGATTTATGATTCATGATTCAATTCATGATTCATGATTCATGATTCATGATTCAATTCATGATTCATGATTCATTTCATGATTCATGATTCATGATTCGATTCATGATTCTTGATTCATGATTCAATTCATGATTCATGATTTGATTCATGATTCTTGATTCATGATTCGATTCATGATTCTTGATTCATCATTCAATTCATGATTCATGATTCTTGATTTATGATTCAATTCATGATTCATAATTCATGATTCATAATTCACGATTCATGAATCAATTCATGATTCATAATTCATGATTCATGATTAGATTCATGATTCATGATTTATGATTCATGATTCATGATTCGATTCATGATTCATGATCTATGATTCAATTCATGATTCATGATTCATGATTCAATTCATGATTCATGATTCATGATTCATGATTCATGATTCAATTCATGATTCAATTCATGCTTCATGATTCATGATTCATGATTCAATTCATGAATCATGATTCATGATTCATGATTCAATTCATGATTCATGATTCATGATTCATGATTCATGATTCAATTCATGATTCAATTCATGTTTCATGATTCATGATTCAATTTATGATTCATGATTAATGATTCATGATTCAATTCATGATTCATAAATCATGATTCATAATTCATGATTTATGATTCAATTCATGATTCAATTCATGATTCATGATTCATGATTCATGATTCAATTCATGATTCATGATTCAATTCATGATTTGATTCATGATTCAATTCATGATTCGATTCATGATTCATGATTCATGATTCGATTCATGATTCATGAGTCATGATTCATGATTAGATTCATGATTCATGATTCATGATTTATGATTCATGATTCATGATTCATGATTCGATTCATGATCTATGATTCAATTCATGATTCATGATTCATGATTCATGATTCAATTCATGATTCATGATTCATGATTCATGATTCAATTCATGATTCATGATTCATGATTCATGATTCATGATTCATGATTCAATTCATGATTCATGATTCATGATTCATGATTCATGATTCAATTCATGATTCATGATTCATGATTCAATTCATGATTCAATTCAAGTTTCATGATTCATGATTCAATTTATGATTCATGATTCATGATTCATGATTCAATTCATGATTCATAAATCATGATTCATAATTCATGATTTATGATTCAATTCATGATTCATGATTCATGATTCATGATTCAATACATGATTCATGATTCATGATTCATGATTTAATTCATGATTCATGATTCAATTCATGATTCGATTCATGATTCAATTCATGATTCGATTCATGATTCATGATTCATGATTCGATTCATGATTCATGAGTCATGATTCAATTATAGATTCATGATTCAATTCATGATTCATGATTCATGATTCAATTCATGATTCAATTTATGATTCATGATTTATTATTCATGATTCAATTCATGATTCATGAATCATGATTCAATTCATGATTCATGATTCAATTCATGATTCATGATTTGATTCATGATTCTTGATTCATGATTCAATTCATGATTCAATTCATGATTCATGATTCATGATTCATTAATCATGATTCAATTCATGATTCGATTCATGATTCATGATTCATGATTCGATTCATGATTCATGAGTCATGATTCAATTATAGATTCATGATTCAATTCATGATTCATGATTCAATTCATGATTCAATTCATGGTTCATGATTCATGATTCAAAATTCATGATTCAATTCATGATTCATGATTCAATTCATGATTCATGATTCATGATTCAATTCATGATTCAATTCATGATTCACGATTCAATTCATGATTCATGATTCGATTCATGATTCAATTTATGATTCGATTCATGATTCATGATTTTATGATTCGATTCATGATTCATAATTCATGATTCAATTCATGATTCATGATTCATGATTCAATTCATGATTTATAATTCATGATTCATGATTCAATTCATGATTCATGATTCAATTCATGATTCATGATTCATGATTTATGATTCATGATTCAATTCATGATTCATGATTTATGATTCAATTCATGATTCATGATTCATGATTCATGATTCAATTCATGATTCATGATTCATGATTCATGATTCATGATTCACTTCATGATTCATGATTCATGATTCAATTAATGATTCAATTCATGATTCATGATTCATGATTCAATTCATGATTCAATTCATGATTCATGATTCATGATTCAATTTATGATTCATGATTCATGATTTAATTCATGATTCAATTCATGATTCAATTCATGATTCATGATTCAATTCATGATTCATAAATCATGATTCATAATTCATGATTTATGATTCAATTCATGATTCAATTCATGATTCATGATTCATGATTCGTGATTCATGATTTAATTCATGATTCATGATTCAATTCATGATTCGATTCATGATTCAATTTATGATTCGATTCATGATTCATGATTCGATTCATGATTCATGAGTCATGATTCAATTCATGATTCATAATTCATGATTCAATTCATGATTCATGATTCAAGATTCATGATTCATGATTCAATTCATGATTCATGATTCTTGATTCAATTCATGATTCATGATTCATGATTCATGATTCGATTCATGATTCATGATTCAATTCAAGATTCATGATTCATGATTCATGATTCAATTCATGATTCATAATTCATGATTCATGATTCAATTCATGATTCATGATCCATGATTCAATTCATGATACAATTCATGATTCATGATTTGATTCATAATTCTTGATTCATGATTCGATTCATGATTCATGATTCATGATTCAATTCATGATTCATGATTTATGATTCATGATTCAATTCATGATTCATGATTAATGATTCATGATTCAATTCATGATTCATGATTCAATTCATGATTCATGATTCATGATTCGATTTATGATTCATGATACATGATTCAATTCATGATTCATGATTCAATTCATGATTCATGAATCATGATTCGATTCATGATTCATGATTCAATTCATGATTTATGATTCATGATTCGATTAATGATTCATGATTCAATTTATGATTCATGATTCATGATTCATGATTCAATTCATGATTCGATTCATGATTCTTGATTCATGATTCAATTCATGATTCATAATTCATGATTCATGAATCAATTCATGATTCATAATTCATGATTCATGATTCATAATTCATGATTCATGATTAGATTCATGATTCATGATTCATGATTCATGATTTATGATGCAATTCATGATTCATGATCTATGATTCAATTCATGATTCATGATTCATGATTCATGATTCAATTCATGATTCATGATTGATGATTCATGATTCAATTCATGATTCATGATTCATGATTCAATTCATGATTCATGATTCAATTCATGATTCATGATTCATGATTCATGATTCAATATATGATTCATGATTCATGATTCATGATTCAATTCATGATTCATGATTCATGATTCAATTCATGATTCAATTCATGATTCATGATTCATGATTCAATTTATGATTCATGATTCATGATTCATGATTCAATTCATGATTCAATTTATGATTCATGATTTATGATTCATGATTCAATTCATGATTCATGATTCATGATTCAATTCATGATTCATGATTCAATTCATGATTCATGATTCAATTCATGATTCTTGATTCATGATTTAATTCATGATTCATGATTTGATTCATGATTCTTGATTCATGATTCGATTCTTGATTCTTGATTCATGATTCAATTCATGATTCATGATTCATGATTCAATTTATGATTCATGATTCATGATTTAATTCATGATTCAATTTATGATTCATGATTCATGATTCAATTCATGATTCATGATTCATGATTCAATTCATAATTCATAAATCATGATTCATAATTCATGATTTATGATTCAATTCATGATTCAATTCATGATTCATGATTCATGATTCATGATTCATGATTTAATTCATGATTCATGATTCAATTCATGATTCGATTCATGATTCAATTCATGATTCGATTCATGATTCATGATTCATGATTCGATTCATGATTCATGAGTCATAATTCAATTCTAGATTCATGATTCAATTCATGATTCATGATTCATGATTCAATTCATCATTCAATTCATGATTCATGATTCATGATTCATGATTCAATTCATGATTCATGATTCATGATTCAATTCATGATTCATAATTCATGATTCAATTCATGATTTATGATTCAAGATTCATGATTCATGATTCAATTCATGATTCATGATTCTTGATTCAATTCATGATTCATGATTCATGATTCGATTCAAGATTCATGATTCATGATTCAATTCATGATTCATAATTCATGATTCATGATTCAATTCATGATTCATGATCCATGATTCATGATTCAATTCATGATTCATGATTCAATTCATGATTCAATTCATGATTCATAATTCATGATTCATGATTCAATTCATGATTCATGATTCAAGATTCATGATTCATGATTCAATTCATGATCCATGATTCATGATTCAATTCATGATTCATGATCCATGATTCATGATTCAATTCATGATTCATGATTCAATTCATGATTCAATTTATGATTCATAATTCATGATTCATAATTCATGATTCAATTCATGATTCATGATTCAATTCATGATTCATAATTCATGATTCAATTCATGATTCATGATTCAAGTTTCATGATTCATGATTCAAGATTCATGATTCATGATTCAATTCATGATTCATGATTCTTGATTCAATTCATGATTCATGATTCATGATTCATGATTCGATTCATGATTCATGATTCATGATTCAATTCAAGATTCATGATTCATGATTCATGATTTAATTCATGATTCATAATTCATGATTCAGGACTCAATTCATGATTCATGATCCATGATTCTTGATTCAATTCATGATTCATGATTCAATTCATGATACAATTCATGATTCATAATTCATGATTCAATTCATGATTCATGATTCGATTCATAATTCTTGATTCATGATTCGATTCATGATTCATGATTCATGATTCAATTCATGATTCATGATTTATGATTCATGATTCAATTCATGATTCATGATTAATGATTCATGATTCAATTCATGATTCATGATTCAATTCATGATTCATGATTCGATTTATGATTCATGATTCAATTCATGATTCATGATTCAATTCATGATTCATGAATCATGATTCGATTCATGATTCTTGATTCATGATTCAATTCATGATTCATGATTCAATTCATGATTCATGATTCATGATTCGATTCATGATTCATGATTCAATTCTTGATTCATGATTCAATTCATGATTCATGATTCAATTCATGATTCATGATTCATGATTCGATTTATGATTCATGATTCAATTCATGATTCATGATTCAATTCATGATTCAATTCATGATTCATGATTCATGATTCAATTCATGATTCATAAATCATGATTCATAATTCATGATTTATGATTCAATTCATGATTCAATTCATGATTCATGATTCATGATTCATGATTTATTTCATGATTCATGATTCAATTCATGATTCGATTCATGATTCATGATTCATGATTCGATTCATGATTCATGAGTCATAATTCAATTCTAGATATATGATTCAATTCATGATTCATGATTCATGATTCAATTCATCATTCAATTCATGATTCATGATTCATGATTCATGATTCATGATTCAATTCATGATTCATGATTCATGATTCAATTCATGATTCATAATTCATGATTCAATTCATGATTTAAGATTCAAGATTCATGATTCAATTCATGATTCATAATTCATGATTCAATTCATGATTCATGATTCGATTCATAATACTTAATTCATGATTCGATTCATGATTCATGATTCATGATTCAATTCATGATTCTTGATTTATGATTCATGATTCAATTCATGATTCATGATTCATGATTCATGATTCAATTCATGATTCATGATTCAATTCATGATTCATGATTCATGATTCGATTTATGATTCATGATTCATGATTCAATTCATGATTCATGATTCAATTCATGATTTATGATTCATGATTCGATTCATAATTCATGATTCAATTCATGATTCATGATTCGATTCATAATTCTTGATTCATGATTCATGATTCAATTCATGATTCATAATTCATGATTCATGAATCAATTCATGATTCATGATCTATGATTCAATTCATGATTCATGATTCATGATTCATGATTCAATTCATGATTCATGATTCATGATTCAATTCATGATTCATGATTCATGATTCATGATTCAATTCATGATTCATGATTCATGATTCAATTCATGATTCATGATTCAAGATTCATGATTCATGATTCAATTCATGATTCAATTTATGATTCATGATTTATGATTCATGATTCAATTCATGATTCATGATTCATGATTCAATTCATGATTCATGATTCAATTCATGATTCATGATTCATGATTCATGATTCGATTCATGATTGTTGATTCATGATTCAATTCATGATTCATGATTTGATTCATGATTCTTGATTCATGATTCGATTCATGATTCTTGATTCATCATTCAATTCATGATTCATGATTCTTTAATTCATGATTCAATTCATGATTCATAATTCATGATTCATAATTCACGATTCATGAATCAATTCATGATTCATAATTCATGATTCATGATTAGATTCATGATTCATGATTTATGATTCATGATTCATGATTCATGATTCGATTCATGATTCATGATCTATGATTCAATTCATGATTCATGATTCATGATTCAATTCATGATTCATGATTCATGATTCATGATTCATGATTCATGATTCATTTCATGATTCATGATTCATGATTCAATTCATGCTTCATGATTCATGATTCATGATTCAATTCATGAATCATGATTCATGATTCATGATTCAATTCATGATTCATGATTCATGATTCATGATTCAATTCATGATTCAATTCATGTTTCATGATTCATGATTCATGATTCATGATTCAATTCATGATTCATAAATCATGATTCATAATTTATGATTTATGATTCAATTCATGATTCAATTCATGATTCATGATTCATGATTCATGATTCAATTTATGATTCGATTCATGATTCATGATTCATGATTCGATTGATGATTCATGAGTCATGATTCATGATTAGATTCATGATTCATGATTCATGATTTATGATTCATGATTCATGATTCATGATTCGATTCATGATCTATGATTCAATTCATGATTCATGATTTATGATTCATGATTCAATTCATGATTCATGATTCATGATTCATGATTCATGATTCAATTCATGATTCATGATTCATGATTCAATTCATGATTCATGATTCATGATTCATGATTCAATTCATGATTCATGATTCATGATTCATGATTCATGATTCAATTCATGATTCATGATTCATGATTCATGATTCATGATTCAATTCATGATTCATGATTCATGATTCAATTCATGATTTAATTCAAGTTTCATGATTCATGATTCAATTTATGATTCATGCTTCATGATTCAATACATGATTCATGATTCATGATTTAATTCATGATTCATGATTCAATTCATGATTCGATTCATGATTCAATTCATGATTCGATTCATGATTCATGATTCATGATTCGATTCATGATTCATGATTCAATTATAGATTCATGATTCAATTCATGATTCATGATTCATGATTCAATTCATGATTCAATTTATGATTCATGATTTATTATTCATGATTCAATTCATGATTCATGATTCATGATTCAATTCATGATTCATGATTCAATTCATAAATCATGATTTGATTCATGATTCTTGATTCATGATTCAATTCATGATTCAATTCATGATTCATGATTCATGATTCATGATTCAATTCATGATTCGATTCATGATTCATGATTCATGATTTGATTCATGATTCATGAGTCATGATTCAATTATAGATTCATGATTCAATTCATGATTCATGATTCAATTCATGATTCAATTCATGGTTCATGATTCATGATTCAAAATTCATGATTCAATTCATGATTCATGATTAAATTCATGATTCATGATTCATGATTCAATTCATGATTCAATTCATGATTCATGATTCAATTCATGATTCATGATTCGATTCATGATTCAATTTATGATTCGATTCATGATTCATGATTTTATGATTCGATTCATGATTCATAATTCATGATTCAATTCATGATTCATGATTCATGATTCAATTCATGATTTATAATTCATGATTCATGATTCAATTCATGATTCATGATTCAATTCATGATTCATGATTCATGATTTATGATTCATAATTCAATTCATGATTCATGATTCAAATTATGATTCATGATTCATGATTCATGATTCAATTCATGATTCATGATTCATGATTCATGATTCATGATTCAATTAATGATTCAATTCATGATTCATGATTCATGATTCAATTCATGATTCAATTCATGATTCATGATTCATGATTCAATTTATGATTCATGATTCATGATTTAATTCATGATTCAATTTATGATTCATGATTCATGATTCAATTCATGATTCAATTCATGATTCATGATTCAATTCATGATTCATAAATCATGATTCATAATTCATGATTTATGATTCAATTCATGATTCAATTCATGATTCATGATTCATGATTCGTGATTCATGATTCATGATTTAATTCATATTTCATGATTCAATTCATGATTCGATTCATGATTCAATTTATGATTCGATTCATGATTCATGATTCGATTCATGATTCATGAGTCATGATTCAATTCTAGATTCATGATTCAATTTATGATTCATGATTCATGATTCAATTCATGATTCATGATTCATGATTCAATTCATGATTCATAATTCATGATTCAATTCATGATTCAAGATTCATGATTCATGATTCAATTCATGATTCATGATTCTTGATTCAATTCATGATTCATGATTCATGATTCATGATTCGATTCATGATTCATGATTCATGATTCAATTCAAGATTCATGATTCATGATTCATGATTCAATTCATGATTCATAATTCATGATTCATGATTCAATTCATGATTCATGATCCATGATTCAATTCATGATACAATTCATGATTCATAATTCATGATTCAATTCATGATTCATGATTCGATTCATAATTCTTGATTCATGATTCGATTCATGATTCATGATTCATGATTCAATTCATGATTCATGATTTATGATTCATGATTCAATTCATGATTCATGATTAATGATTCATGATTCAATTCATGATTCATGATTCAATTCATGATTCATGATTCATGATTCGATTTATGATTCATGATTCATGATTCAATTCATGATTCATGATTCAATTCATGATTCATGAATCATGATTCGATTCATGATTTATGATTTATGATTCGATTCATGATTCTTGATTCAATTTATGATTCATGATTCATGATTCATGATTCAATTCATGATTCGATTCATGATTCTTGATTCATGATTCAATTCATGATTCATGAATCAATTCATGATTTATAATTCATGATTCATGATTTATAATTCATGATTCATGATTAGATTCATGATTCATGATTCATGATTTATGATTCATGATTCATGATTCATGATGCGATTCATGATTCATGATCTATGATTCAATTCATGATTCATGATTCATGATTCAATTCATGATTCATGATTGATGATTCATGATTCAATTCATGATTCATGATTCAATTCATGATTCATGATTCATGATTCAATTCATGATTCATGATTCATGATTCATGATTCAATTCATGATTCATGATTCATGATTCATGATTCAATTCATGATTCATGATTCATGATTCAATTCATGATTCAATTCATGATTCATGATTCATGATTCAATTTATGATTCATGATTCATGATTCATGATTCAATTCATGATTCAATTTATGATTCATGATTTATGATTCATGATTCAATTCATGATTCATGATTCATGATTCAATTCATGATTCAAGATTCAATTCATGATTCATGATTCAATTCATGGTTCATGATTCATGATTCAAAATTCATGATTCAATTCATGATTCATGATTCAATTCATGATTCATGATTCATGATTCAATTCATGATTCAATTCATGATTCATGATTCAATTCATGATTCATGATTCGATTCATGATTCAATTTATGATTCGATTCATGATTCATGATTTTATGATTCGATTCATGATTCATAATTCATGATTCAATTCATGATTCATGATTCATGATTCAATTCATGATTTATAATTCATGATTCATGATTCAATTCATGATTCATGATTCAATTCATGATTCATGATTCATGATTTATGATTCATGATTCAATTCATGATTCATGATTCAAATTATGATTCATGATTCATGATTCAATTCATGATTCATGATTCATGATTCATGATTCAATTCATGATTCATGATTCATGATTCAATTAATGATTCAATTCATGATTCATGATTCATGATTCAATTCATGATTCAATTCATGATTCATGATTCATGATTCAATTTATGATTCATGATTCATGATTTAATTCATGATTCAATTTATGATTCATGATTCATGATTCAATTCATGATTCAATTCATGATTCATGATTCAATTCATGATTCATAAATCATGATTCATAATTCATGATTTATGATTCAATTCATGATTCAATTCATGATTCATGATTCATGATTCATGATTCGTGATTCATGATTCATGATTTAATTCATGATTCATGATTCAATTCATGATTCGATTCATGATTCAATTTATGATTCGATTCATGATTCATGATTCGATTCATGATTCATGAGTCATGATTCAATTCTAGATTCATGATTCAATTTATGATTCATGATTCATGATTCAATTCATGATTCATGATTCAATTCATGATTCATAATTCATGATTCAATTCATGATTCAAGATTCATGATTCATGATTCAATTCATGATTCATGATTCTTGATTCAATTCATGATTCATGATTCATGATTCATGATTCGATTCATGATTCATGATTCATGATTCAATTCAAGATTCATGATTCATGATTCATGATTCAATTCATGATTCATAATTCATGATTCATGATTCAATTCATGATTCATGATCCATGATTCAATTCATGATACAATTCATGATTCATA
This sequence comes from Mixophyes australis, assembly GCA_036250195.1. NCBI lineage: Eukaryota > Metazoa > Chordata > Amphibia > Anura > Limnodynastidae > Mixophyes > Mixophyes australis. Next base: position 246,151,168 of record JAVHZZ010000003.1, read on the forward strand.
ATTCATGATTCAATTCATGATTCATGATTCGATTCAAAATTCTTGATTCATGATTCGATTCATGATTCATGATTCATGATTCAATTCATGATTCATGATTTATGATTCATGATTCAATTCATGATTCATGATTAATGATTCATGATTCAATTCATGATTCATGATTCAATTCATGATTCATGATTCATGATTCGATTTATGATTCATGATTCATGATTCAATTCATGATTCATGATTCAATTCATGATTCATGAATCATGATTCGATTCATGATTCATGATTCAATTCATGATTTATGATTTATGATTCGATTCATGATTCATGATTCAATTTATGATTCATGATTCATGATTCATGATTCAATTCATGATTCGATTCATGATTCTTGATTCATGATTCAATTCATGATTCATGAATCAATTCATGATTTATAATTCATGATTCATGATTTATAATTCATGATTCATGATTAGATTCATGATTCATGATTCATGATTTATGATTCATGATTCATGATTCATGATGCGATTCATGATTCATGATCTATGATTCAATTCATGATTCATGATTCATGATTCAATTCATGATTCATGATTGATGATTCATGATTCAATTCATGATTCATGATTCATGATTCAATTCATGATTCATGATTCATGATTCAATTCATGATTCATGATTCATGATTCATGATTCAATTCATGATTCATGATTCATGATTCAATTCATGATTCATGATTCATGATTCAATTCATGATTCATGATTCATGATTCAATTTATGATTCATGATTCATGATTCATGATTCAATTCATGATTCAATTTATGATTCATGATTTATGATTCATGATTCAATTCATGATTCATGATTCATGATTCAATTCATGATTCAAGATTCAATTCATGATTCATGATTCAATTCATGATTCTTGATTCATGATTTAATTCATGATTCATGATTTAATTCATGATTCTTGATTCATGATTCGATTCATGATTCTTGATTCATGATTCAATTCATGATTCATGATTCATGATTCAATTTATGATTCATGATTCATGATTTAATTCATGATTCAATTTATGATTCATGATTCATGATTCAATTCATGATTCATGATTCATGATTCAATTCATGATTCATAAATCATGATTCATAATTCATGATTTATGATTCAATTCATGATTCAATTCATGATTCATGATTCATGATTCATGATTCATGATTTAATTCATGATTCATGATTCAATTCATGATTCGATTCATGATTCATGATTCATGATTCGATTCATGATTCATGATTCATGATTCGATTCATGATTCAATTCATGATTCATGATTCATGATTCAATTCATCATTCAATTCATGATTCATGATTCATGATTCATGATTCAATTCATGATTCATGATTCATGATTCAATTCATGATTCATAATTCATGATTCAATTCATGATTTATGATTCAAGATTCATGATTCATGATTCAATTCATGATTCATGATTCTTGATTCAATTTATGATTCATGATTCATGATTCGATTCATGATTCATGATTCAATTCAAGATTCATGATTCATGATTCAATTCATGATTCATAATTCATGATTCATGATTCAATTCATGATTCATGATCCATGATTCATGATTCAATTCATGATTCATGATTCAATTCATGATTCAATTCATGATTCATAATTCATGATTCATAATTCATGATTCAATTCATGATTCATGATTCGATTCATAATTCTTAATTCATGATTCGATTCATGATTCATGATTCATGATTCAATTCATGATTCATGATTTATGATTCATGATTCAATTCATTATTCATGATTCATGATTCATGATTCAATTTATGATTCATGATTCAATTCATGATTCATGATTCAATTCATGATTCATGATTCATGATTCGATTTATGATTCATGATTCATGATTCAATTCATGATTCATGATTCAATTCATGATTTATGATTCATGATTCGATTCATAATTCATGATTCATGATTCGATTCATAATTCTTGATTCATGATTCGATTCATGATTCATGATTCATGATTCAATTCATGATTCATGATTTTTGATTCATGATTCAATTCATGATTCATAATTCATGATTCATGAATCAATTCATGATTCATAATTCATGATTCATGGATAGATTCATGATTCATAATTCATGATTTATGATTCATGATTCATGATTCATGATCTATGATTCAATTCATGATTCATGATTCATGATTCATGATTCAATTCATGATTCATGATTCATGATTCATGATTCAATTCATGATTCATGATTCAATTCATGATTAATGATTCAATTCATGATTCATGATTCATGATTCAATTCATGATTCATGATTCATGATTCATGATTCAATTCATGATTCATGATTCATGATTCAATTCATGATTCATGATTCATGATTCATGATTCAATTCATGATTCAATTTATGATTCATGATTTATGATTCATGATTCAATTCATGATTCATGATTCATGATTCATGATTCATGATTCAATTCTTGATTCATGATTCATAATTCATGATTCGATTCATGATTCTTGATTCATGATTCAATTCATGATTCATGATTTGATTCATGATTCTTGATTCATGATTCGATTCATGATTCTTGATTCATCATTCAATTCATGATTCATGATTCTTGATTCATCATTCAATTCATGATTCATAAGTCATGATTCATAATTCATGATTCTTGATTCATCATTCAATTCATGATTCATAAGTCATGATTCATAATTCATGATTCATGAATCAATTCATGATTCATAATTCATGATTCATGATTAGATTCATGATTCATGATTCATGATTTATGATTCATGATTCATGATTCATGATTCGATTCATGATTCATGATCTATGATTCAATTCATGATTCATGATTCATGATTCATGATTCAATTCATGATTCATGATTCATGATTCATGATTCAATTCATAATTCATGATTCATGATTCAATTCATGCTTCATGATTCATAATTCATGATTCATGATTCATGATTCATGATTCAATTCATGATTCATGATTCATGATTCAATTCATGATTCAATTCATGTTTCATGATTCATGATTCAATTTATGATTCATGATTCATGATTCATGATTCAATTCATGATTCATAAATCATGATTCATAATTCATGATTTATGATTCAATTCATGATTCATGATTCATGATTCATGATTTAATTCATGATTCATGATTCAATTCAAGATTCGATTCATGATTCAATTCATGATTCGATTCATGATTCATGATTCATGATTCGATTCATGATTCATGAGTCATGATTCATGATTAGATTCATGTATCATGATTCATGATTTATGATTCATGATTAGATTCATGTATCATGATTCATGATTTATGATTCATGATTCATGATTCATGATTCGATTCATGATTCATGATCTATGATTCAATTCATGATTCATGAATTATGATTCATGATTCAATTCATGATTCATGATTCATGATTCATGATTCATTATTCAATTCATGATTCATGATTCGAGATTCAATTCATGATTCATGATTCATGATTCAATTCATGATTCATGATTCATGATTCATGATTCAATTCATGATTCATGATTCATGATTCAATTCATGATTCAATTCATGTTTCATGGTTCATGATTCAATTTATGATTCATGATCATGATTCATGATTCAATTCATGATTCATGATTCATGATTCATGATTCAATACATGATTCATGATTCATGATTTAATTCATGATTCATGATTCAATTCATGATTGGATTCATGATTCAATTCATGATTGGATTCATGATTCATGATTCATGATTCGATTCATGATTCATGAGTCATGATTCAATTATAGATTCATGATTCAATTCATGATTCATGATTCATGATTCAATTCATGATTCATGATTCATGATTTAATTCATGATTCATGATTCAATTCATGATTCGATTCATGATTCAATTCATGATTCGATTCATGATTCATGATTCATGATTCGATTCATGATTCATGAGTCATGATTCAATTATAGATTCATGATTCAATTAATGATTCATGATTCATGATTTAATTCATGATTCAATTTATGATTCATGATTTATTAATCATGATTCAATTCATGATTCATGATTCATGATTCAATTCAGGATTCATGATTCAATTCATGATTCATGATTTGATTCATGATTATTGATTCATGATTCGATTGATGATTCTTGATTCATGATTCAATTCATGATTCATGATTCATGATTCAATTTATGATTCATGATTCATGATTCAATTTATGATTCATGATTCATGATTTAATTCATGATTCAATTTATGATTCATGATTCATGATTCAATTCGTGATTCAATTCATGATTCATGATTCATGATTCAATTCATGATTCATAAATCATGATTCATAATTCATGATTCATGATTCATGATTCATGATTCATGATTTAATTCATGATTCATGATTCAATTCATGATTCGATTCATGATTCAATTCATGATTTGATTCATGATTCATGATTGATGATTCGATTCAAGATTCATGAGTCATGATTCAATTCTAGATTCATGATTCAATTCATGATTCATGATTCATGATTCAATTCATCATTCAATTCATGATTCATGATTCATGATTCATGATTCATGATTCATGATTCAATTCATGATTCATGATTCATGATTCAATTCATGTTTCATAATTCATGATTCAATTCATGATTTATGATTCAAGATTCATGATTCATGATTCAATTCATGATTCATGATTCTTGATTCAATTCATGATTCATGATTCATGATTCATGATTCGATTCATGATTCATGATTCATGATTCAATTCAAGATTCATGATTCATGATTCATGATTCAATTCATGATTCATAATTCATGATTCATGATTCAATTCATGATTCATGATTCAATTCATGATTCATAAATCATGATTCAATTCATGATTCATGATTCGATTCATAATTCTTGATTCATGATTCGATTCATGATTCATGATTCATGATTCAATTCATGATTCATGATTTATGATTCATGATTCAATTCATGATTCATGATTCATGATTCAATTGATGATTCATGATTCAATTGATGATTCATGATTCATGATTTGATTTATGATTCATGATTCATGATTCAATTCATGATTCATGATTCAATTCATGATTCATGAATCATGATTTGATTCATGATTCATGATTCAATTCATGATTCATGATTCATGATTCATGATTCAATTCATGATTCATGATTCATGATTCAATTCATGATTCAATTCATGTTTCATGATTCATGATTCAATTTATGATTCATGATTCATGATTCATGATTCAATTCATGATTCATAAATCATGATTCATAATTCATGATTTATGATTCAATTCATGATTCAATTCATGATTCATGATTCATGATTCATGATTCATGATTCAATTCATGATTCATGATTCATGATTCATGATTCATGATTTAATTCATGATTCATGATTCAATTCATGATTCGATTCATGATTCAATTCATGATTCGATTCATGATTCATGATTCATGATTCGATTCATGATTCATGAGTCATGATTCATGATTAGATTCATGTATCATGATTCATGATTTATGATTCATGATTAGATTCATGTATCATGATTCATGATTTATGATTCATGATTCATGATTCATGATTCGATTCATGATTCATGATCTATGATTCAATTCATGATTCATGATTCATGATTCATGATTCAATTCATGATTCATGATTCATGATTCATGATTCATTATTCAATTCATGATTCATGATTCAAGATTCAATTCATGATTCATGATTCATGATTCAATTCATGATTCATGATTCATGATTCATGATTCAATTCATGATTCATGATTCATGATTCAATTCATGATTCAATTCATGTTTCATGGTTCATGATTCAATTTATGATTCATGATTCATGATTCATGATTCAATTCATGATTCATGATTCATGATTCATGATTCAATTTATGATTCATGATTCATGATTCAATTCGTGATTCAATTCATGATTCATGATTCATGATTCAATTCATGATTCATAAATCATGATTCATAATTCATGATTCATGATTCATGACTCATGATTCATGATTTAATTCATGATTCATGATTCAATTCATGATTCGATTCATGATTCAATTCATGATTTGATTCATGATTCATGATTGATGATTCGATTCAAGATTCATGAGTCATGATTCAATTCTAGATTCATGATTCAATTCATGATTCATGATTCAATTCATCATTCAATTCATGATTCATGATTCATGATTCATGATTCATGATTCATGATTCAATTCATGATTCATGATTCATGATTCAATTCATGTTTCATAATTTATGATTCAATTCATGATTTATGATTCAAGATTCATGATTCATGATTCAATTCATGATTCATGATTCTTGATTCAATTCATGATTCATGATTCATGATTCATGATTCGATTCATGATTCATGATTCATGATTCAATTCAAGATTCATGATTCATGATTCATGATTCAATTCATGATTCATAATTCATGATTCATGATTCAATTCATGATTCATGATTCAATTCATGATTCATGTTTCATGATTCAATTCATGATTCAATTCATGATTCATAAATCATGATTCAATTCATGATTCATGATTCGATTCATAATTCTTGATTCATGATTCGATTCATGATTCATGATTCATGATTCAATTCATGATTCATGATTTATGATTCATGATTCAATTCATGATTCATGATTCATGATTCAATTGATGATTCATGATTCAATTGATGATTCATGATTCATGATTTGATTTATGATTCATGATTCATGATTCAATTCATGATTCATGATTCAATTCATGATTCATGAATCATGATTCGATTCATGATTCATGATTCGATTCATGATTCATGATTCAATTCATGATTCATGATTCATGATTCATGATTCAATTCATGATTCATGATTCATGATTCAATTCATGATTCAATTCATGATTCATGATTCATGATTCAATTTATGATTCATGATTCATGATTCATGATTCAATTCATGATTCATAAATCATGATTCATAATTCATGATTTATGATTCAATTCATGATTCAATTCATGATTCATGATTCATGATTCATGATTCATGATTCAATTCATGATTCATGATTCATGATTCATGATTCATGATTTAATTCATGATTCATGATTCAATTCATGATTTGATTCATGATTCAATTCATGATTCGATTCATGATTCATGATTCATGATTCGATTCATGATTCATGAGTCATGATTCATGATTAGATTCATGTATCATGATTCATGATTTATGATTCATGATTAGATTCATGTATCATGATTCATGATTTATGATTCATGATTCATGATTCATGATTCGATTCATGATTCATAATCTATGATTCAATTCATGATTCATGATTCATGATTCAATTCATGATTCATGATTCATGATTCATGATTCATTATTCAATTCATGATTCATGATTCAAGATTCAATTCATGATTCATGAATCATGATTCAATTCATCATTCAATTCATGATTCAATTCATGATTCATGATTCATGATTCAATTCATGATTCATGATTCATGATTCAATTCATGATTCAATTCATGTTTCATGGTTCATGATTCAATTTATGATTCATGATTCATGATTCATGATTCAATTCATGATTCATGATTCATGATTCATGATTCAATACATGATTCATGATTCATGATTCATGATTTAATTCATGATTCATGATTCAATTCATGATTCGATTCATGATTCAATTCATGATTCGATTCATGATTCATGATTCATGATTCGATTCATGATTCATGAGTCATGATTCAATTATAGATTCATGATTCAATTCATGATTCATGATTCATGATTCAATTCATGATTCATGATTCATGATTCATGATTCATGATTTAATTCATGATTCATGATTCAATTCATGATTCGATTCATGATTCAATTCATGATTCGATTCATGATTCATGATTCATGATTCGATTCATGATTCATGAGTCATGATTCAATTATAGATTCATGATTCAATTAATGATTCATGATTCATGATTTAATTCATGATTCAATTTATGATTCATGATTTATTAATCATGATTCAATTCATGATTCATGATTCATGATTCAATTCAGGATTCATGATTCAATTCATGATTCATGATTTGATTCATGATTATTGATTCATGATTCGATTGATGATTCTTGATTCATGATTCAATTCATGATTCATGATTCATGATTCAATTTATGATTCATGATTCATGATTCAATTTATGATTCATGATTCATGATTTAATTCATGATTCAATTTATGATTCATGATTCATGATTCAATTCGTGATTCAATTCATGATTCATGATTCATGATTCAATTCATGATTCATAAATCATGATTCATAATTCATGATTCATGATTCATGATTCATGATTCATGATTTAATTCATGATTCATGATTCAATTCATGATTCGATTCATGATTCAATTCATGATTTGATTCATGATTCATGATTGATGATTCAATTCAAGATTCATGAGTCATGATTCAATTCTAGATTCATGATTCAATTCATGATTCATGATTCATGATTCAATTCATCATTCAATTCATGATTCATGATTCATGATTCATGATTCATGATTCAATTCATGATTCATGATTCTCAATTCAATTCATGTTTCATAATTCATGATTCAATTCATGATTTATGATTCAAGATTCATGATTCATGATTCAATTCATGATTCATGATTCTTGATTCAATTCATGATTCATGATTCATGATTCATGATTCGATTCATGATTCATGATTCATGATTCAATTCAAGATTCATGATTCATGATTCATGATTCAATTCATGATTCATAATTCATGATTCATGATTCAATTCATGATTCATGATTCAATTCATGATTCATGTTTCATGATTCAATTCATGATTCAATTCATGATTCATAAATCATGATTCAATTCATGATTCATGATTCGATTCATAATTCTTGATTCATGATTCGATTCATGATTCATGATTCATGATTCAATTCATGATTCATGATTTATGATTCATGATTCAATTCATGATTCATGATTCATGATTCAATTGATGATTCATGATTCAATTGATGATTCATGATTCATGATTTGATTTATGATTCATGATTCATGATTCAATTCATGATTCATGATTCAATTCATGATTCATGAATCATGATTCGATTCATGATTCATGATTCAATTCATGATTTATGATTCATGATTCGATTCATGATTCATGATTCAATTTATGTTTCATGATTCATGATTCTTGATTCATGATTCAATTCATGATTCATAATTCATGATTCATGAATCAATTCATGATTCATGATTCATGATTCATGATTTATGATTCATGATTCACGATTCATGATTCGATTCATGATTCATGATCTATGATTCAATTCATGATTCATGATTCATGATTCATGATTCAATTCATGATTCATGATTCATGATTCATGATTCAATTCATGATTCATGATTCATATTTCAATTCATGATTCATGATTCATGATTCAATTCATGATTCATGATTCATGATTCAATTCATGATTCATAAATCATGATTCATAATTCATGATTTATGATTCAATTCATGATTCAATTCATGATTCATGATTCATGATTCATGATTTAATTCATGATTCATGATTCAATTCATGATTCGATTCATGATTCAATTCATGATTCGATTCATGATTCATGATTCATGATTCGATTCATGATTCATGATTCATGATTCGATTCATGATTCAATTCATGATTCATGATTCATGATTCAATTCATCATTCAATTCATGATTCATGATTCATGATTCAATTCATGATTCATGATTCATGATTCAATTCATGATTCATAATTCATGATTCAATTCATGATTTATGATTCAAGATTCATGATTCATGATTCAATTCATGATTCATGATTCTTGATTCAATTTATGATTCATGATTCATGATTCGATTCATGATTCAATTCAAGATTCATGATTCATGATTCAATTCATGATTCATAATTCATGATTCATGATTCAATTCATGATTCATGATCCATGATTCATGATTCAATTCATGATTCATGATTCAATTCATGATTCAATTCATGATTCATAATTCATGATTCATAATTCATGATTCAATTCATGTTTCATGGTTCATGATTCAATTTATGATTCATGATTCATGATTCATGATTCAATTCATGATTCATGATTCATGATTCATGATTCAATACATGATTCATGATTCATGATTCATGATTTAATTCATGATTCATGATTCAATTCATGATTCGATTCATGATTCAATTCATGATTCGATTCATGATTCATGATTCATGATTCGATTCATGATTCATGAGTCATGATTCAATTATAGATTGATGATTCAATTCATGATTCATGATTCATGATTCAATTCATGATTCATGATTCATGATTTAATTCATGATTCATGATTCAATTCATGATTCGATTCATGATTCAATTCATGATTCGATTCATGATTCATGATTCATGATTCGATTCATGATTCATGAGTCATGATTCAATTATAGATTCATGATTCAATTAATGATTCATGATTCATGATTTAATTCATGATTCAATTTATGATTCATGATTTATAAATCATGATTCAATTCATGATTCATGATTCATGATTCAATTCAGGATTCATGATTCAATTCATGATTCATGATTTGATTCATGATTATTGATTCATGATTCGATTGATGATTCTTGATTCATGATTCAATTCATGATTCATGATTCATGATTCAATTTATGATTCATGATTCATGATTCAATTTATGATTCATGATGCATGATTTAATTCATGATTCAATTTATGATTCATGATTCATGATTCAATTCGTGATTCAATTCATGATTCATGATTCATGATTCAATTCATGATTCATAAATCATGATTCATAATTCATGATTCATGATTCATGATTCATGATTCATGATTTAATTCATGATTCATGATTCAATTCATGATTCGATTCATGATTCAATTCATGATTTGATTCATGATTCATGATTGATGATTCGATTCAAGATTCATGAGTCATGATTCAATTCTAGATTCATGATTCAATTCATGATTCATGATTCATGATTCAATTCATCATTCAATTCATGATTCATGATTCATGATTCATGATTCATGATTCAATTCATGATTCATGATTCATGATTCAATTCATGTTTCATAATTCATGATTCAATTCATGATTTATGATTCAAGATTCATGATTCATGATTCAATTCATGATTCATGATTCTTGATTCAATTCATGATTCATGATTCATGATTCATGATTCGATTCATGATTCATGATTCATGATTCAATTCAAGATTCATGATTCATGATTCATGATTCAATTCATGATTCATAATTCATGATTCATGATTCAATTCATGATTCATGATTCAATTCATGATTCATGTTTCATGATTCAATTCATGATTCAATTCATGATTCATAAATCATGATTCAATTCATGATTCATGATTCGATTCATAATTCTTGATTCATGATTCGATTCATGATTCATGATTCATGATTCAATTCATGATTCATGATTTATGATTCATGATTCAATTGATGATTCATGATTCATGATTCAATTGATGATTCATGATTCAATTGATGATTCATGATTTATGATTTGATTTATGATTCATGATTCATGATTCAATTCATGATTCATGATTCAATTCATGATTCATGAATCATGATTCGATTCATGATTCATGATTCGATTCATGATTCATGATTCAATTCATGATTCATGATTCATGATTCATGATTCAATTCATGATTCATGATTCATGATTCAATTCATGATTCAATTCATGATTCATGATTCATGATTCAATTTATGATTCATGATTCATGATTCATGATTCAATTCATGATTCATAAATCATGATTCATAATTCATGATTTATGATTCAATTCATGATTCAATTCATGATTCATGATTCATGATTCATGATTCATGATTCAATTCATGATTCATGATTCATGATTCATGATTCATGATTTAATTCATGATTCATGATTCAATTCATGATTTGATTCATGATTCAATTCATGATTCGATTCATGATTCATGATTCATGATTCGATTCATGATTCATGAGTCATGATTCATGATTAGATTCATGTATCATGATTCATGATTTATGATTCATGATTAGATTCATGTATCATGATTCATGATTTATGATTCATGATTCATGATTCATGATTCGATTCATGATTCATGATTCATGATTCAATTCAAGATTCATGATTCATGATTCATGATTCAATTCATGATTCATAATTCATGATTCATGATTCAATTCATGATTCATGATTCAATTCATGATTCATGTTTCATGATTCAATTCATGATTCAATTCATGATTCATAAATCATGATTCAATTCATGATTCATGATTCGATTCATAATTCTTGATTCATGATTCGATTCATGATTCATGATTCATGATTCAATTCATGATTCATGATTTATGATTCATGATTCAATTCATGATTCATGATTCATGATTCAATTGATGATTCATGATTCAATTGATGATTCATGATTCATGATTTGATTTATGATTCATGATTCATGATTCAATTCATGATTCATGATTCAATTCATGATTCATGAATCATGATTCGATTCATGATTCATGATTCAATTCATGATTTATGATTCATGATTCGATTCATGATTCATGATTCAATTTATGTTTCATGATTCATGATTCTTGATTCATGATTCAATTCATGATTCATAATTCATGATTCATGAATCAATTCATGATTCATGATTCATGATTCATGATTTATGATTCATGATTCACGATTCATGATTCGATTCATGATTCATGATCTATGATTCAATTCATGATTCATGATTCATGATTCATGATTCAATTCATGATTCATGATTCATGATTCATGATTCAATTCATGATTCATGATTCATATTTCAATTCATGATTCATGATTCATGATTCAATTCATGATTCATGATTCATGATTCAATTCATGATTCATAAATCATGATTCATAATTCATGATTTATGATTCAATTCATGATTCAATTCATGATTCATGATTCATGATTCATGATTTAATTCATGATTCATGATTCAATTCATGATTCGATTCATGATTCAATTCATGATTCGATTCATGATTCATGATTCATGATTCGATTCATGATTCATGATTCATGATTCGATTCATGATTCAATTCATGATTCATGATTCATGATTCAATTCATCATTCAATTCATGATTCATGATTCATGATTCATGATTCAATTCATGATTCATGATTCATGATTCAATTCATGATTCATAATTCATGATTCAATTCATGATTTATGATTCAAGATTCATGATTCATGATTCAATTCATGATTCATGATTCTTGATTCAATTTATGATTCATGATTCATGATTCGATTCATGATTCAATTCAAGATTCATGATTCATGATTCAATTCATGATTCATAATTCATGATTCATGATTCAATTCATGATTCATGATCCATGATTCATGATTCAATTCATGATTCATGATTCAATTCATGATTCAATTCATGATTCATAATTCATGATTCATAATTCATGATTCAATTCATGTTTCATGGTTCATGATTCAATTTATGATTCATGATTCATGATTCATGATTCAATTCATGATTCATGATTCATGATTCATGATTCAATACATGATTCATGATTCATGATTCATGATTTAATTCATGATTCATGATTCAATTCATGATTCGATTCATGATTCAATTCATGATTCGATTCATGATTCATGATTCATGATTCGATTCATGATTCATGAGTCATGATTCAATTATAGATTGATGATTCAATTCATGATTCATGATTCATGATTCAATTCATGATTCATGATTCATGATTCATGATTTAATTCATGATTCATGATTCAATTCATGATTCGATTCATGATTCAATTCATGATTCGATTCATGATTCATGATTCATGATTCGATTCATGATTCATGAGTCATGATTCAATTATAGATTCATGATTCAATTAATGATTCATGATTCATGATTTAATTCATGATTCAATTTATGATTCATGATTTATAAATCATGATTCAATTCATGATTCATGATTCATGATTCAATTCAGGATTCATGATTCAATTCATGATTCATGATTTGATTCATGATTATTGATTCATGATTCGATTGATGATTCTTGATTCATGATTCAATTCATGATTCATGATTCATGATTCAATTTATGATTCATGATTCATGATTCAATTTATGATTCATGATGCATGATTTAATTCATGATTCAATTTATGATTCATGATTCATGATTCAATTCGTGATTCAATTCATGATTCATGATTCATGATTCAATTCATGATTCATAAATCATGATTCATAATTCATGATTCATGATTCATGATTCATGATTCATGATTTAATTCATGATTCATGATTCAATTCATGATTCGATTCATGATTCAATTCATGATTTGATTCATGATTCATGATTGATGATTCGATTCAAGATTCATGAGTCATGATTCAATTCTAGATTCATGATTCAATTCATGATTCATGATTCATGATTCAATTCATCATTCAATTCATGATTCATGATTCATGATTCATGATTCATGATTCAATTCATGATTCATGATTCATGATTCAATTCATGTTTCATAATTCATGATTCAATTCATGATTTATGATTCAAGATTCATGATTCATGATTCAATTCATGATTCATGATTCTTGATTCAATTCATGATTCATGATTCATGATTCATGATTCGATTCATGATTCATGATTCATGATTCAATTCAAGATTCATGATTCATGATTCATGATTCAATTCATGATTCATAATTCATGATTCATGATTCAATTCATGATTCATGATTCATGTTTCATGATTCAATTCATGATTCAATTCATGATTCATAAATCATGATTCAATTCATGATTCATGATTCGATTCATAATTCTTGATTCATGATTCGATTCATGATTCATGATTCATGATTCAATTCATGATTCATGATTTATGATTCATGATTCAATTGATGATTCATGATTCATGATTCAATTGATGATTCATGATTCAATTGATGATTCATGATTTATGATTTGATTTATGATTCATGATTCATGATTCAATTCATGATTCATGATTCAATTCATGATTCATGAATCATGATTCGATTCATGATTCATGATTCAATTCATGATTCATGATTCATGATTCATGATTCAATTCATGATTCATGATTCATGATTCAATTCATGATTCAATTCATGTTTCATGATTCATGATTCAATTTATGATTCATGATTCATGATTCATGATTCAATTCATGATTCATAAATCATGATTCATAATTCATGATTTATGATTCAATTCATGATTCAATTCATGATTCATGATTCATGATTCATGATTCATGATTCAATTCATGATTCATGATTCATGATTCATGATTTAATTCATGATTCATGATTCAATTCATGATTCGATTCATGATTCAATTCATGATTCGATTCATGATTCATGATTCATGATTCGATTCATGATTCATGAGTCATGATTCATGATTAGATTCATGTATCATGATTCATGATTTATGATTCATGATTAGATTCATGTATCATGATTCATGATTTATGATTCATGATTCATGATTCATGATTCGATTCATGATTCATGATCTATGATTCAATTCATGATTCATGATTCAATTCATGATTCATGATTCATGATTCATGATTCATTATTCAATTCATGATTCATGATTCAAGATTCAATTCATGATTCATGATTCATGATTCAATTCATGATTCATGATTCATGATTCATGATTCAATTCATGATTCATGATTCATGATTCAATTCATGATTCAATTCATGTTTCATGGTTCATGATTCAATTTATGATTCATGATTCATGATTCATGATTCAATTCATGATTCATGATTCATGATTCATGATTCAATACATGATTCATGATTCATGATTCATGATTTAATTCATGATTCATGATTCAATTCATGATTCGATTCATGATTCAATTCATGATTCGATTCATGATTCATGATTCATGATTCGATTCATGATTCATGAGTCATGATTCAATTTATGATTCATGATTCATGATTCAATTTATGATTCATGATTCATGATTTAATTCATGATTCAATTTATGATTCATGATTCATGATTCAATTCGTGATTCAATTCATGATTCATGATTCATGATTCAATTCATGATTCATAAATCATGATTCATAATTCATGATTCATGATTCATGATTCATGATTCATGATTTAATTCATGATTCATGATTCAATTCATGATTCGATTCATGATTCAATTCATGATTTGATTCATGATTCATGATTGATGATTCGATTCAAGATTCATGAGTCATGATTCAATTCTAGATTCATGATTCAATTCATGATTCATGATTCATGATTCAATTCATCATTCAATTCATGATTCATGATTCATGATTCATGATTCATGATTCAATTCATGATTCATGATTCATGATTCAATTCATGTTTCATAATTCATGATTCAATTCATGATTTATGATTCAAGATTCATGATTCATGATTCAATTCATGATTCATGATTCTTGATTCAATTCATGATTCATGATTCATGATTCATGATTCGATTCATGATTCATGATTCATGATTCAATTCAAGATTCATGATTCATGATTCATGATTCAATTCATGATTCATAATTCATGATTCATGATTCAATTCATGATTCATGATTCAATTCATGATTCATGTTTCATGATTCAATTCATGATTCAATTCATGATTCATAAATCATGATTCAATTCATGATTCATGATTCGATTCATAATTCTTGATTCATGATTCGATTCATGATTCATGATTCATGATTCAATTCATGATTCATGATTTATGATTCATGATTCAATTGATGATTCATGATTCATGATTCAATTGATGATTCATGATTCAATTGATGATTCATGATTTATGATTTGATTTATGATTCATGATTCATGATTCAATTCATGATTCATGATTCAATTCATGATTCATGAATCATGATTCGATTCATGATTCATGATTCAATTCATGATTCATGATTCATGATTCATGATTCAATTCATGATTCATGATTCATGATTCAATTCATGATTCAATTCATGTTTCATGATTCATGATTCAATTTATGATTCATGATTCATGATTCATGATTCAATTCATGATTCATAAATCATGATTCATAATTCATGATTTATGATTCAATTCATGATTCAATTCATGATTCATGATTCATGATTCATGATTCATGATTCAATTCATGATTCATGATTCATGATTCATGATTCATGATTTAATTCATGATTCATGATTCAATTCATGATTCGATTCATGA
This sequence comes from Mixophyes australis, assembly GCA_036250195.1. NCBI lineage: Eukaryota > Metazoa > Chordata > Amphibia > Anura > Limnodynastidae > Mixophyes > Mixophyes australis. The sequence continues at coordinate 246,168,822 of JAVHZZ010000003.1, forward strand.
TTCAATTCATGATTCGATTCATGATTCATGATTCATGATTCGATTCATGATTCATGAGTCATGATTCATGATTAGATTCATGTATCATGATTCATGATTTATGATTCATGATTAGATTCATGTATCATGATTCATGATTTATGATTCATGATTCATGATTCATGATTCGATTCATGATTCATGATCTATGATTCAATTCATGATTCGTGATTCATGATTCATGATTCAATTCATGATTCATGATTCATGATTCATGATTCATTATTCAATTCATGATTCATGATTCAAGATTCAATTCATGATTCATGATTCATGATTCAATTCATGATTCATGATTCATGATTCATGATTCAATTCATGATTCATGATTCATGATTCAATTCATGATTCGATTCATGATTCAATTCATGATTCGATTCATGATTCATAAATCATGATTCAATTCATGATTCATGATTCATGATTCAATTCAGGATTCATGATTCAATTCATGATTCATGATTTGATTCATGATTCATGAGTCATGATTCAATTATAGATTCATGATTCAATTAATGATTCATGATTCATGATTTAATTCATGATTCAATTTATGATTCATGATTTATTAATCATGATTCAATTCATGATTCATGATTCATGATTCAATTCAGGATTCATGATTCAATTCATGATTCATGATTTGATTCATGATTATTGATTCATGATTCGATTGATGATTCTTGATTCATGATTCAATTCATGATTCATGATTCATGATTCAATTTATGATTCATGATTCATGATTCAATTTATGATTCATGATTCATGATTTAATTCATGATTCAATTTATGATTCATGATTCATGATTCAATTCGTGATTCAATTCATGATTCATGATTCATGATTCAATTCATGATTCATAAATCATGATTCATAATTCATGATTCATGATTCATGATTCATGATTCATGATTTAATTCATGATTCATGATTCAATTCATGATTCGATTCATGATTCAATTCATGATTTGATTCATGATTCATGATTGATGATTCGATTCAAGATTCATGAGTCATGATTCAATTCTAGATTCATGATTCAATTCATGATTCATGATTCATGATTCAATTCATCATTCAATTCATGATTCATGATTCATGATTCATGATTCATGATTCAATTCATGATTCATGATTCATGATTCAATTCATGTTTCATAATTCATGATTCAATTCATGATTTATGATTCAAGATTCATGATTCATGATTCAATTCATGATTCATGATTCTTGATTCAATTCATGATTCATGATTCATGATTCATGATTCGATTCATGATTCATGATTCATGATTCAATTCAAGATTCATGCTTCATGATTCATGATTCAATTCATGATTCATAATTCATGATTCATGATTCAATTCATGATTCATGATTCAATTCATGATTCATGTTTCATGATTCAATTCATGATTCAATTTATGATTCATAAATCATGATTCAATTCATGATTCATGATTCGATTCATAATTCTTGATTCATGATTCGATTCATGATTCATGATTCATGATTCAATTCATGATTCATGATTCATGATTCATGATTCAATTCATGATTCATGATTCATGATTCAATTGATGATTCATGATTCAATTGATGATTCATGATTCATGATTTGATTTATGATTCATGATTCATGATTCAATTCATGATTCATGATTCAATTCATGATTCATGAATCATGATTCGATTCATGATTCATGATTCAATTCATGATTTATGATTCATGATTCGATTCATGATTCAATTTATGTTTCATGATTCATGATTCAATACATGATTCATGATTCATGATTCATGATTTAATTCATGATTCATGATTCAATTCATGATTCGATTCATGATTCAATTCATGATTCGATTCATGATTCATGATTCATGATTCGATTCATGATTCATGAGTCATGATTCAATTATAGATTCATGATTCAATTCATGATTCATGATTCATGATTCATGATTTAATTCATGATTCATGATTCAATTCATGATTCGATTCATGATTCAATTCATGATTCGATTCATGATTCATGATTCATGATTCGATTCATGATTCATGAGTCATGATTCATGATTAGATTCATGTATCATGATTCATGATTTATGATTCATGATTAGATTCATGTATCATGATTCATGATTTATGATTCATGATTCATGATTCATGATTCGATTCATGATTCATGATCTATGATTCAATTCATGATTCATGATTCAATTCATGATTCATGATTCATGATTCATGATTCATTATTCAATTCATGATTCATGATTCAAGATTCAATTCATGATTCATGATTCATGATTCAATTCATGATTCATGATTCATGATTCATGATTCAATTCATGATTCATGATTCATGATTCAATTCATGATTCAATTCATGTTTCATGGTTCATGATTCAATTTATGATTCATGATTCATGATTCATGATTCAATTCATGATTCATGATTCATGATTCATGATTCAATACATGATTCATGATTCATGATTCATGATTTAATTCATGATTCATGATTCAATTCATGATTCGATTCATGATTCAATTCATGATTCGATTCATGATTCATGATTCATGATTCGATTCATGATTCATGAGTCATGATTCAATTTATGATTCATGATTCATGATTCAATTTATGATTCATGATTCATGATTTAATTCATGATTCAATTTATGATTCATGATTCATGATTCAATTCGTGATTCAATTCATGATTCATGATTCATGATTCAATTCATGATTCATAAATCATGATTCATAATTCATGATTCATGATTCATGATTCATGATTCATGATTTAATTCATGATTCATGATTCAATTCATGATTCGATTCATGATTCAATTCATGATTTGATTCATGATTCATGATTGATGATTCGATTCAAGATTCATGAGTCATGATTCAATTCTAGATTCATGATTCAATTCATGATTCATGATTCATGATTCAATTCATCATTCAATTCATGATTCATGATTCATGATTCATGATTCATGATTCAATTCATGATTCATGATTCATGATTCAATTCATGTTTCATAATTCATGATTCAATTCATGATTTATGATTCAAGATTCATGATTCATGATTCAATTCATGATTCATGATTCTTGATTCAATTCATGATTCATGATTCATGATTCATGATTCGATTCATGATTCATGATTCATGATTCAATTCAAGATTCATGATTCATGATTCATGATTCAATTCATGATTCATAATTCATGATTCATGATTCAATTCATGATTCATGATTCAATTCATGATTCATGTTTCATGATTCAATTCATGATTCAATTCATGATTCATAAATCATGATTCAATTCATGATTCATGATTCGATTCATAATTCTTGATTCATGATTCGATTCATGATTCATGATTCATGATTCAATTCATGATTCATGATTTATGATTCATGATTCAATTGATGATTCATGATTCATGATTCAATTGATGATTCATGATTCAATTGATGATTCATGATTTATGATTTGATTTATGATTCATGATTCATGATTCAATTCATGATTCATGATTCAATTCATGATTCATGAATCATGATTCGATTCATGATTCATGATTCAATTCATGATTCATGATTCATGATTCATGATTCAATTCATGATTCATGATTCATGATTCAATTCATGATTCAATTCATGTTTCATGATTCATGATTCAATTTATGATTCATGATTCATGATTCATGATTCAATTCATGATTCATAAATCATGATTCATAATTCATGATTTATGATTCAATTCATGATTCAATTCATGATTCATGATTCATGATTCATGATTCATGATTCAATTCATGATTCATGATTCATGATTCATGATTCATGATTTAATTCATGATTCATGATTCAATTCATGATTCGATTCATGATTCAATTCATGATTCGATTCATGATTCATGATTCATGATTCGATTCATGATTCATGAGTCATGATTCATGATTAGATTCATGTATCATGATTCATGATTTATGATTCATGATTAGATTCATGTATCATGATTCATGATTTATGATTCATGATTCATGATTCATGATTCGATTCATGATTCATGATCTATGATTCAATTCATGATTCATGATTCATGATTCATGATTCAATTCATGATTCATGATTCATGATTCATGATTCATTATTCAATTCATGATTCATGATTCAAGATTCAATTCATGATTCATGATTCATGATTCAATTCATGATTCATGATTCATGATTCAATTCATGATTCATGATTCATGATTCAATTCATGATTCGATTCATGATTCAATTCATGATTCGATTCATGATTCATAAATCATGATTCAATTCATGATTCATGATTCATGATTCAATTCAGGATTCATGATTCAATTCATGATTCATGATTTGATTCATGATTCATGAGTCATGATTCAATTATAGATTCATGATTCAATTAATGATTCATGATTCATGATTTAATTCATGATTCAATTTATGATTCATGATTTATTAATCATGATTCAATTCATGATTCATGATTCATGATTCAATTCAGGATTCATGATTCAATTCATGATTCATGATTTGATTCATGATTATTGATTCATGATTCGATTGATGATTCTTGATTCATGATTCAATTCATGATTCATGATTCATGATTCAATTTATGATTCATGATTCATGATTCAATTTATGATTCATGATTCATGATTTAATTCATGATTCAATTTATGATTCATGATTCATGATTCAATTCGTGATTCAATTCATGATTCATGATTCATGATTCAATTCATGATTCATAAATCATGATTCATAATTCATGATTCATGATTCATGATTCATGATTCATGATTTAATTCATGATTCATGATTCAATTCATGATTCGATTCATGATTCAATTCATGATTTGATTCATGATTCATGATTGATGATTCGATTCAAGATTCATGAGTCATGATTCAATTCTAGATTCATGATTCAATTCATGATTCATGATTCAATTCATCATTCAATTCATGATTCATGATTCATGATTCATGATTCATGATTCAATTCATGATTCATGATTCATGATTCAATTCATGTTTCATAATTCATGATTCAATTCATGATTTATGATTCAAGATTCATGATTCATGATTCAATTCATGATTCATGATTCTTGATTCAATTCATGATTCATGATTCATGATTCATGATTCGATTCATGATTCATGATTCATGATTCAATTCAAGATTCATGCTTCATGATTCATGATTCAATTCATGATTCATAATTCATGATTCATGATTCAATTCATGATTCATGATTCAATTCATGATTCATGTTTCATGATTCAATTCATGATTCAATTTATGATTCATAAATCATGATTCAATTCATGATTCATGATTCGATTCATAATTCTTGATTCATGATTCGATTCATGATTCATGATTCATGATTCAATTCATGATTCATGATTCATGATTCATGATTCAATTCATGATTCATGATTCATGATTCAATTGATGATTCATGATTCAATTGATGATTCATGATTCATGATTTGATTTATGATTCATGATTCATGATTCAATTCATGATTCATGATTCAATTCATGATTCATGAATCATGATTCGATTCATGATTCATGATTCAATTCATGATTTATGATTCATGATTCGATTCATGATTCAATTTATGTTTCATGATTCATGATTCAATACATGATTCATGATTCATGATTCATGATTTAATTCATGATTCATGATTCAATTCATGATTCGATTCATGATTCAATTCATGATTCGATTCATGATTCATGATTCATGATTCGATTCATGATTCATGAGTCATGATTCAATTATAGATTCATGATTCAATTCATGATTCATGATTCATGATTCATGATTTAATTCATGATTCATGATTCAATTCATGATTCGATTCATGATTCAATTCATGATTCGATTCATGATTCATAAATCATGATTCAATTCATGATTCATGATTCATGATTCAATTCAGGATTCATGATTCAATTCATGATTCATGATTTGATTCATGATTCATGAGTCATGATTCAATTATAGATTCATGATTCAATTAATGATTCATGATTCATGATTTAATTCATGATTCAATTTATGATTCATGATTTATTAATCATGATTCAATTCATGATTCATGATTCATGATTCAATTCAGGATTCATGATTCAATTCATGATTCATGATTTGATTCATGATTATTGATTCATGATTCGATTGATGATTCTTGATTCATGATTCAATTCATGATTCATGATTCATGATTCAATTTATGATTCATGATTCATGATTCAATTTATGATTCATGATTCATGATTTAATTCATGATTCAATTTATGATTCATGATTCATGATTCAATTCGTGATTCAATTCATGATTCATGATTCATGATTCAATTCATGATTCATAAATCATGATTCATAATTCATGATTCATGATTCATGATTCATGATTCATGATTTAATTCATGATTCATGATTCAATTCATGATTCGATTCATGATTCAATTCATGATTTGATTCATGATTCATGATTGATGATTCGATTCAAGATTCATGAGTCATGATTCAATTCTAGATTCATGATTCAATTCATCATTCAATTCATGATTCATGATTCATGATTCATGATTTATGATTCAATTCATGATTCATGATTCATGATTCAATTCATGTTTCATAATTCATGATTCAATTCATGATTTATGATTCAAGATTCATGATTCATGATTCAATTCATGATTCATGATTCTTGATTCAATTCATGATTCATGATTCATGATTCATGATTCGATTCATGATTCATGATTCATGATTCAATTCAAGATTCATGCTTCATGATTCATGATTCAATTCATGATTCATAATTCATGATTCATGATTCAATTCATGATTCATGATTCAATTCATGATTCATGTTTCATGATTCAATTCATGATTCAATTCATGATTCATAAATCATGATTCAATTCATGATTCATGATTCGATTCATAATTCTTGATTTATGATTCGATTCATGATTCATGATTCAATTCATGATTCATGATTTATGATTCATGATTCAATTCATGATTCATGATTCATGATTCAATTGATGATTCATGATTCAATTGATGATTCATGATTCATGATTTGATTTATGATTCATGATTCATGATTCAATTCATGATTCATGATTCAATTCATGATTCATGAATCATGATTCGATTCATGATTCATGATTCAATTCATGATTTATGATTCATGATTCGATTCATGATTCATGATTCAATTTATGTTTCATGATTCATAATTCATGATAGATTCATGATTCAATTCATGATTCATGATTCATGATTCTTGATTCATGATTCAATTCATGATTCATAATTCATGATTCATGAATCAATTCATGATTCATGATTCATGATTCATGATTTATGATTCATGATTCACGATTCATGATTCGATTCATGATTCATGATCTATGATTCAATTCATGATTCATGATTCATGATTCATGATTCAATTCATGATTCATGATTCATGATTCATGATTCAATTCATGATTCATGATTCATATTTCAATTCATGATTCATGATTCATGATTCAATTCATGATTCATGATTCATGATTCAATTCATGATTCATAAATCATGATTCATAATTCATGATTTATGATTCAATTCATGATTCAATTCATGATTCATGATTCATGATTCATGATTCATGATTTAATTCATGATTCATGATTCAATTCATGATTCGATTCATGATTCAATTCATGATTCGATTCATGATTCATGATTCATGATTCGATTCATGATTCATGATTCATGATTCGATTCATGATTCAATTCATGATTCATGATTCATGATTCAATTCATCATTCAATTCATGATTCATGATTCATGATTCATGATTCAATTCATGATTCATGATTCATGATTCAATTCATGATTCATAATTCATGATTCAATTCATGATTTATGATTCAAGATTCATGATTCATGATTCAATTCATGATTCATGATTCTTGATTCAATTTATGATTCATGATTCATGATTCGATTCATGATTCATGATTCAATTCAAGATTCATGATTCATGATTCAATTCATGATTCATAATTCATGATTCATGATTCAATTCATGATTCATGATCCATGATTCATGATTCAATTCATGATTCATGATTCAATTCATGATTCAATTCATGATTCATAATTCATGATTCATAATTCATGATTCAATTCATGATTCATGATTCTTGATTCAATTTATGATTCATGATTCATGATTCGATTCATGATTCATGATTCAATTCAAGATTCATGATTCATGATTCAATTCATGATTCATAATTCATGGTTCATGATTCAATTTATGATTCATGATTCATGATTCATGATTCAATTCATGATTCATGATTCATGATTCAAAACATGATTCATGATTCATGATTCATGATTTAATTCATGATTCATGATTCAATTCATGATTCGATTCATGATTCAATTCATGATTCGATTCATGATTCATGATTCATGATTCGATTCATGATTCATGAGTCATGATTCAATTATAGATTCATGATTCAATTCATGATTCATGATTCATGATTCAATTCATGATTCATGAATCATGATTCGATTCATGATTCATGATTCAATTCATGATTTATGATTCATGATTCGATTCATGATTCATGATTCAATTTATGTTTCATGATTCATAATTCATGATAGATTCATGATTCAATTCATGATTCATGATTCATGATTCATGATTCATGATTCAATTCATGATTCATAATTCATGATTCATGAATCAATTCATGATTCATGATTCATGATTCATGATTTATGATTCATGATTCACGATTCATGATTCGATTCATGATTCATGATCTATGATTCAATTCATGATTCATGATTCATGATTCATGATTCAATTCATGATTCATGATTCATGATTCAATTCATGATTCATGATTCATATTTCAATTCATGATTCATGATTCATGATTCAATTCATGATTCATGATTCATGATTCAATTCATGATTCATAAATCATGATTCATAATTCATGATTTATGATTCAATTCATGATTCAATTCATGATTCATGATTCATGATTCATGATTCATGATTTAATTCATGATTCATGATTCAATTCATGATTCGATTCATGATTCAATTCATGATTCGATTCATGATTCATGATTCATGATTCGATTCATGATTCATGATTCATGATTCGATTCATGATTCAATTCATGATTCATGATTCATGATTCAATTCATCATTCAATTCATGATTCATGATTCATGATTCATGATTCAATTCATGATTCATGATTCATGATTCAATTCATGATTCATAATTCATGATTCAATTCATGATTTATGATTCAAGATTCATGATTCATGATTCAATTCATGATTCATGATTCTTGATTCAATTTATGATTCATGATTCATGATTCGATTCATGATTCAATTCAAGATTCATGATTCATGATCCATGATTCATGATTCAATTCATGATTCATGATTCAATTCATGATTCAATTCATGATTCATAATTCATGATTCATAATTCATGATTCAATTCATGTTTCATGGTTCATGATTCAATTTATGATTCATGATTCATGATTCATGATTCAATTCATGATTCATGATTCATGATTCATGATTCATGATTTAATTCATGATTCATGATTCAATTCATGATTCGATTCATGATTCAATTCATGATTCGATTCATGATTCATGATTCATGATTCGATTCATGATTCATGATTCATGATTCGATTCATGATTCAATTCATGATTCATGATTCATGATTCAATTCATCATTCAATTCATGATTCATGATTCATGATTCATGATTCAATTCATGATTCATGATTCATGATTCAATTCATGATTCATAATTCATGATTCAATTCATGATTTATGATTCAAGATTCATGATTCATGATTCAATTCATGATTCATGATTCTTGATTCAATTTATGATTCATGATTCATGATTCGATTCATGATTCAATTCAAGATTCATGATTCATGATCCATGATTCATGATTCAATTCATGATTCATGATTCAATTCATGATTCAATTCATGATTCATAATTCATGATTCATAATTCATGATTCAATTCATGTTTCATGGTTCATGATTCAATTTATGATTCATGATTCATGATTCATGATTCAATTCATGATTCATGATTCATGATTCATGATTCAATACATGATTCATGATTCATGATTCATGATTCAATTCATGATTCATGATTCAATTCAAGATTCATGATTCATGATTCAATTCATGATTCATAATTCATGATTCATGATTCAATTCATGATTCATGATCCATGATTCATGATTCAATTCATGATTCATGATTCAATTCATGATTCAATTCATGATTCATAATTCATGATTCATAATTCATGATTCAATTCATGTTTCATGGTTCATGATTCAATTTATGATTCATGATTCATGATTCATGATTCAATTCATGATTCATGATTCATGATTCAAAACATGATTCATGATTCATGATTCATGATTTAATTCATGATTCATGATTCAATTCATGATTCGATTCATGATTCAATTCATGATTCGATTCATGATTCATGATTCATGATTCGATTCATGATTCATGAGTCATGATTCAATTATAGATTCATGATTCAATTCATGATTCATGATTCATGATTCAATTCATGATTCATGAATCATGATTCGATTCATGATTCATGATTCAATTCATGATTTATGATTCATGATTCGATTCATGATTCATGATTCAATTTATGTTTCATGATTCATAATTCATGATAGATTCATGATTCAATTCATGATTCATGATTCATGATTCATGATTCATGATTCAATTCATGATTCATAATTCATGATTCATGAATCAATTCATGATTCATGATTCATGATTCATGATTTATGATTCATGATTCACGATTCATGATTCGATTCATGATTCATGATCTATGATTCAATTCATGATTCATGATTCATGATTCATGATTCAATTCATGATTCATGATTCATGATTCATGATTCAATTCATGATTCATGATTCATATTTCAATTCATGATTCATGATTCATGATTCAATTCATGATTCATGATTCATGATTCAATTCATGATTCATAAATCATGATTCATAATTCATGATTTATGATTCAATTCATGATTCAATTCATGATTCATGATTCATGATTCATGATTCATGATTTAATTCATGATTCATGATTCAATTCATGATTCGATTCATGATTCAATTCATGATTCGATTCATGATTCATGATTCATGATTCGATTCATGATTCATGATTCATGATTCGATTCATGATTCAATTCATGATTCATGATTCATGATTCAATTCATCATTCAATTCATGATTCATGATTCATGATTCATGATTCAATTCATGATTCATGATTCATGATTCAATTCATGATTCATAATTCATGATTCAATTCATGATTTATGATTCAAGATTCATGATTCATGATTCAATTCATGATTCATGATTCTTGATTCAATTTATGATTCATGATTCATGATTCGATTCATGATTCAATTCAAGATTCATGATTCATGATCCATGATTCATGATTCAATTCATGATTCATGATTCAATTCATGATTCAATTCATGATTCATAATTCATGATTCATAATTCATGATTCAATTCATGTTTCATGGTTCATGATTCAATTTATGATTCATGATTCATGATTCATGATTCAATTCATGATTCATGATTCATGATTCATGATTCAATACATGATTCATGATTCATGATTCATGATTTAATTCATGATTCATGATTCAATTCATGATTCGATTCATGATTCAATTCATGATTCGATTCATGATTCATGATTCATGATTCGATTCATGATTCATGAGTCATGATTCAATTATAGATTGATGATTCAATTCATGATTCATGATTCATGATTTAATTCATGATTCATGATTCATGATTCATGATTCATGATTTAATTCATGATTCATGATTCAATTCATGATTCGATTCATGATTCAATTCATGATTCGATTCATGATTCATGATTCATGATTCGATTCATGATTCATGAGTCATGATTCAATTATAGATTCATGATTCAATTAATGATTCATGATTCATGATTTAATTCATGATTCAATTTATGATTCATGATTTATAAATCATGATTCAATTCATGATTCATGATTCATGATTCAATTCAGGATTCATGATTCAATTCATGATTCATGATTTGATTCATGATTATTGATTCATGATTCGATTGATGATTCTTGATTCATGATTCAATTCATGATTCATGATTCATGATTCAATTTATGATTCATGATTCATGATTCAATTTATGATTCATGATTCATGATTTAATTCATGATTCAATTTATGATTCATGATTCATGATTCAATTCGTGATTCAATTCATGATTCATGATTCATGATTCAATTCATGATTCATAAATCATGATTCATAATTCATGATTCATGATTCATGATTCAATTCGTGATTCAATTCATGATTCATGATTCAATTCATGATTTGATTCATGATTCAATTCATGATTTGATTCATGATTCATGATTGATGATTCGATTCAAGATTCATGAGTCATGATTCAATTCTAGATTCATGATTCAATTCATGATTCAAGATTCATGATTCAATTCATCATTCAATTCATGATTCATGATTCATGATTCATGATTCATGATTCAATTCATGATTCATGATTCATGATTCAATTCATGTTTCATAATTCATGATTCAATTCATGATTTATGATTCAAGATTCATGATTCTTGATTCAATTCATGATTCATGATTCATGATTCATGATTCGATTCATGATTCATGATTCATGATTCAATTCAAGATTCATGATTCATGATTCATGATTCAATTCATGATTCATAATTCATGATTCATGATTCAATTCATGATTCATGATTCAATTCATGATTCATGTTTCATGATTCAATTCATGATTCAATTCATGATTCATAAATCATGATTCAATTCATGATTCATGATTCGATTCATAATTCTTGATTCATGATTCGATTCATGATTCATGATTCATGATTCAATTCATGATTCATGATTTATGATTCATGATTCAATTCATGATTCATGATTCATGATTCAATTGATGATTCATGATTCAATTGATGATTCATGATTCATGATTTGATTTATGATTCATGATTCATGATTCAATTCATGATTCATGATTCAATTCATGATTCATGAATCATGATTCGATTCATGATTCATGATTCAATTCATGATTCATGATTCATGATTCATGATTCAATTCATGATTCATGATTCATGATTCAATTCATGATTCAATTCATGTTTCATGATTCATGATTCAATATATGATTCATGATTCATGATTCATGATTCAATTCATGATTCATAAATCATGATTCATAATTCATGATTTATGATTCAATTCATGATTCAATTCATGATTCATGATTCATGATTCATGATTCATGATTCAATTCATGATTCATGATTCATGATTCATGATTCATGATTCAATTCATGATTCATGATTCAATTCATGATTCGATTCATGATTCAATTCATGATTCGATTCATGATTCATGATTCATGATTCGATTCATGATTCATGAGTCATGATTCATGATTAGATTCATGTATCATGATTCATGATTTATGATTCATGATTAGATTCATGTATCATGATTCATGATTTATGATTCATGATTCATGATTCATGATTCGATTCATGATTCATGATCTATGATTCAATTCATGATTCATGATTCATGATTCATGATTCAATTCATGATTCATGATTCATGATTCATGATTCATTATTCAATTCATGATTCATGATTCAAGATTCAATTCATGATTCATGATTCATGATTCAATTCATGATTCATGATTCATGATTCATGATTCATGATTCAATTCATGATTCATGATTCATGATTCAATTCATGATTCAATTCATGTTTCATGGTTCATGATTCAATTTATGATTCATGATTCATGATTCATGATTCAATTCATGATTCATGATTCATGATTCATGATTCAATACATGATTCATGATTCATGATTCATGATTTAATTCATGATTCATGATTCAATTCATGATTCGATTCATGATTCAATTCATGATTCGATTCATGATTCATGATTCATGATTCGATTCATGATTCATGAGTCATGATTCAATTATAGATTCATGATTCAATTCATGATTCATGATTCATGATTCAATTCATGATTCATGATTCATGATTCATGATTCAAGATTTAATTCATGATTCATGATTCAATTCATGATTCGATTCATGATTCAATTCATGATTCGATTCATGATTCATAAATCATGATTCAATTCATGATTCATGATTCATGATTCAATTCAGGATTCATGATTCAATTCATGATTCATGATTTGATTCATGATTCATGAGTCATGATTCAATTATAGATTCATGATTCAATTAATGATTCATGATTCATGATTTAATTCATGATTCAATTTATGATTCATGATTTATTAATCATGATTCAATTCATGATTCATGATTCATGATTCAATTCAGGATTCATGATTCAATTCATGATTCATGATTTGATTCATGATTATTGATTCATGATTCGATTGATGATTCTTGATTCATGATTCAATTCATGATTCATGATTCATGATTCAATTTATGATTCATGATTCATGATTCAATTTATGATTCATGATTCATGATTTAATTCATGATTCAATTTATGATTCATGATTCATGATTCAATTCGTGATTCAATTCATGATTCATGATTCATGATTCAATTCATGATTCATAAATCATGATTCATAATTCATGATTCATGATTCATGATTCATGATTCATGATTTAATTCATGATTCATGATTCAATTCATGATTCGATTCATGATTCAATTCATGATTTGATTCATGATTCATGATTGATGATTCGATTCAAGATTCATGAGTCATGATTCAATTCTAGATTCATGATTCAATTCATGATTCATGATTCATGATTCAATTCATCATTCAATTCATGATTCATGATTCATGATTCATGATTCATGATTCAATTCATGATTCATGATTCATGATTCAATTCATGTTTCATAATTCATGATTCAATTCATGATTTATGATTCAAGATTCATGATTCATGATTCAATTCATGATTCATGATTCTTGATTCAATTCATGATTCATGATTCATGATTCATGATTCGATTCATGATTCATGATTCATGATTCAATTCAAGATTCATGCTTCATGATTCATGATTCAATTCATGATTCATAATTCATGATTCATGATTCAATTCATGATTCATGATTCAATTCATGATTCATGTTTCATGATTCAATTCATGATTCAATTCATGATTCATAAATCATGATTCAATTCATGATTCATGATTCGATTCATAATTCTTGATTCATGATTCGATTCATGATTCATGATTCATGATTCAATTCATGATTCATGATTTATGATTCATGATTCAATTCATGATTCATGATTCAATTGATGATTCATGATTCAATTGATGATTCATGATTCATGATTTGATTTATGATTCATGATTCATGATTCAATTCATGATTCATGATTCAATTCATGATTCATGAATCATGATTCGATTCATGATTCATGATTCAATTCATGATTTATGATTCATGATTCGATTCATGATTCATGATTCAATTTATGTTTCATGATTCATAATTCATGATAGATTCATGATTCAATTCATGATTCATGATTCATGATTCTTGATTCATGATTCAATTCATGATTCATAATTCATGATTCATGAATCAATTCATGATTCATGATTCATGATTCATGATTTATGATTCATGATTCACGATTCATGATTCGATTCATGATTCATGATCTATGATTCAATTCATGATTCATGATTCATGATTCATGATTCAATTCATGATTCATAATTCATGATTTATGATTCAATTCATGATTCAATTCATGATTCATGATTCATGATTCATGATTCATGATTTAATTCATGATTCATGATTCAATTCATGATTCGATTCATGATTCAATTCATGATTCGATTCATGATTCATGATTCATGATTCGATTCATGATTCATGATTCATGATTCGATTCATGATTCAATTCATGATTCATGATTCATGATTTAATTCTTCATTCAATTCATGATTCATGATTCATGATTCATGATTCAATTCATGATTCATGATTCATGATTCAATTCATGATTCATAATTCATCATTCAATTCATGATTTATGATTCAAGATTCATGATTCATGATTCAATTCATGATTCATGATTCTTGATTCAATTTATGATTCATGATTCATGATTCGATTCATGATTCATGATTCAATTCAAGATTCATGATTCATGATTCAATTCATGATTCATAATTCATGATTCATGATTCAATTCATGATTCATGATCCATGATTCATGATTCAATTCATGATTCATGATTCAATTCATGATTCAATTCATGATTCATAATTCATGATTCATAATTCATGATTCAATTCATGTTTCATGGTTCATGATTCAATTTATGATTCATGATTCATGATTCATGATTCAATTCATGATTCATGATTCATGATTCATGATTCAATACATGATTCATGATTCATGATTCATGATTTAATTCATGATTCATGATTCAATTCATGATTCGATTCATGATTCAATTCATGATTCGATTCATGATTCATGATTCGATTCATGATTCATGAGTCATGATTCAATTATAGATTCATGATTCAATTCATGATTCATGATTCATGATTCAATTCATGATTCATGATTCATGATTCATGATTCATGATTTTATTCATGATTCATGATTCAATTCATGATTCGATTCATGATTCAATTCATGATTCGATTCATGATTCATGATTCATGATTCGATTCATGATTCATGAGTCATGATTCAATTATAGATTCATGATTCAATTAATGATTCATGATTCATGATTTAATTCATGATTCAATTTATGATTCATGATTTATTAATCATGATTCAATTCATAATTCATGATTCATGATTCAATTCAGGATTCATGATTCAATTCATGATTCATGATTTGATTCATGATTATTGATTCATGATTCGATTGATGATTCTTAATTCATGATTCAATTCATGATTCATGATTCATGATTCAATTTATGATTCATGATTCATGATTCAATTTATGATTCATGATTTAATTCATGATTCAATTTATGATTCATGATTCATGATTCAATTCGTGATTCAATTCATGATTCATGATTCTTGATTCAATTCATGATTCATAAATCATGATTCATAATTCATGATTCATGATTCATGATTCATGATTCATGATTTAATTCATGATTCATGATTCAATTCATGATTCGATTCATGATTCAATTCATGATTTGATTCATGATTCATGATTGATGATTCGATTCAAGATTCATGAGTCATGATTCAATTCTAGATTCATGATTCAATTCATGATTCATGATTCATGATTCAATTCATCATTCAATTCATGATTCATGATTCATGATTCATGATTCATGATTCAATTCATGATTCATGATTCAATTCATGATTCATGAATCATGATTCGATTCATGATTCATGATTCAATTCATGATTCATGATTCATGATTCATGATTCAATTCATGATTCATGATTCATGATTCAATTCATGATTCAATTCATGTTTCATGATTCATGATTCAATTTATGATTCATGATTCATGATTCATGATTCAATTCATGATTCATAAATCATGATTCATAATTCATGATTTATGATTCAATTCATGATTCAATTCATGATTCATGATTCATGATTCATGATTCATGATTCAATTCATGATTCATGATTCATGATTCATGATTCATGATTTAATTCATGATTCATGATTCAATTCATGATTCGATTCATGATTCAATTCATGATTCGATTCATGATTCATGATTCATGATTCGATTCATGATTCATGAGTCATGATTCATGATTAGATTCATGTATCATGATTCATGATTTATGATTCATGATTAGATTCATGTATCATGATTCATGATTTATGATTCATGATTCATGATTCGATTCATGATTCATGATCTATGATTCAATTCATGATTCATGATTCAATTCATGATTCATGATTCATGATTCATGATTCATGATTTAATTCATGATTCATGATTCAATTCATGATTCGATTCATGATTCAATTCATGATTCGATTCATGATTCATGATTCATGATTCGATTCATGATTCATGAGTCATGATTCATGAGTCATGATTCATGATTAGATTCATGTATCATGATTCATGATTTATGATTCATGATTAGATTCATGTATCATGATTCATGATTTATGATTCATGATTCATGATTCATGATTCAATTCATGATTCATGATCTATGATTCAATTCATGATTCATGATTCATGATTCATGATTCAATTCATGATTCATGATTCATGATTCATGATTCATTATTCAATTCATGATTCATGATTCAAGATTCAATTCATGATTCATGATTCATGATTCAATTCATGATTCATGATTCATGATTCATGATTCAATTCATGATTCATGATTCATGATTCAATTCATGATTCAATTCATGTTTCATGGTTCATGATTCAATTTATGATTCATGATTCATGATTCATGATTCAATTCATGATTCATGATTCATGATTCATGATTCAATACATGATTCATGATTCATGATTCATGATTTAATTCATGATTCATGATTCAATTCATGATTCGATTCATGATTCAATTCATGATTCGATTCATGATTCATGATTCATGATTCGATTCATGATTCATGAGTCATGATTCAATTATAGATTCATGATTCAATTCATGATTCATGATTCATGATTCAATTCATGATTCATGATTCATGATTCATGATTCATGATTTAATTCATGATTCATGATTCAATTCATGATTCGATTCATGATTCAATTCATGATTCGATTCATGATTCATGATTCATGATTCGATTCATGATTCATGAGTCATGATTCAATTATAGATTCATGATTCAATTAATGATTCATGATTCATGATTTAATTCATGATTCAATTTATGATTCATGATTTATTAATCATGATTCAATTCATGATTCATGATTCATGATTCAATTCAGGATTCATGATTCAATTCATGATTCATGATTTGATTCATGATTATTGATTCATGATTCGATTGATGATTCTTGATTCATGATTCAATTCATGATTCATGATTCATGATTCAATTTATGATTCATGATTCATGATTCAATTTATGATTCATGATTCATGATTTAATTCATGATTCAATTTATGATTCATGATTCATGATTCAATTCGTGATTCAATTCATGATTCATGATTCATGATTCAATTCATGATTCATAAATCATGATTCATAATTCATGATTCATGATTCATGATTCATGATTCATGATTTAATTCATGATTCATGATTCAATTCATGATTCGATTCATGATTCAATTCATGATTTGATTCATGATTCATGATTGATGATTCGATTCAAGATTCATGAGTCATGATTCAATTCTAGATTCATGATTCAATTCATGATTCATGATTCATGATTCAATTCATCATTCAATTCATGATTCATGATTCATGATTCATGATTCATGATTCAATTCATGATTCATGATTCTCAATTCAATTCATGTTTCATAATTCATGATTCAATTCATGATTTATGATTCAAGATTCATGATTCATGATTCAATTCATGATTCATGATTCTTGATTCAATTCATGATTCATGATTCATGATTCATGATTCGATTCATGATTCATGATTCATGATTCAATTCAAGATTCATGATTCATGATTCATGATTCATGATTCAATTTATGATTCATAATTCATGATTCATGATTCAATTCATGATTCATGATTCAATTCATGATTCATGTTTCATGATTCAATTCATGATTCAATTCATGATTCATAAATCATGATTCAATTCATGATTCATGATTCGATTCATAATTCTTGATTCATGATTCGATTCATGATTCATGATTCATGATTCAATTCATGATTCATGATTTATGATTCATGATTCAATTCATGATTCATGATTCATGATTCAATTGATGATTCATGATTCAATTGATGATTCATGATTTGATTTATGATTCATGATTCATGATTCAATTCATGATTCATGATTCAATTCATGATTCATGAATCATGATTCGATTCATGATTCATGATTCAATTCATGATTTATGATTCATGATTCGATTCATGATTCATGATTCAATTTATGTTTCATGATTCATAATTCATGATAGATTCATGATTCAATTCATGATTCATGATTCATGATTCTTGATTCATGATTCAATTCATGATTCATAATTCATGATTCATGAATCAATTCATGATTCATGATTCATGATTTATGATTCATGATTCACGATTCATGATTCGATTCATGATTCATGATCTATGATTCAATTCATGATTCATGATTCATGATTCATGATTCAATTCATGATTCATGATTCATGATTCATGATTCAATTCATGATTCATGATTCATATTTCAATTCATGATTCATGATTCATGATTCAATTCATGATTCATGATTCATGATTCAATTCATGATTCATAAATCATGATTCATAATTCATGATTTATGATTCAATTCATGATTCAATTCATGATTCATGATTCATGATTCATGATTCATCATTTAATTCATGATTCATGATTCAATTCATGATTCGATTCATGATTCAATTCATGATTCGATTCATGATTCATGATTCGATTCATGATTCATGATTCATGATTCGATTCATGATTCAATTCATGATTCATGATTCATGATTCAATTCATCATTCAATTCATGATTCATGATTCATGATTCATGATTCAATTCATGATTCATGATTCATGATTCAATTCATGATTCATAATTCATGATTCAATTCATGATTTATGATTCAAGATTCATGATTCATGATTCAATTCATGATTCATGATTCTTGATTCAATTTATGATTCATGATTCATGATTCGATTCATGATTCAATTCAAGATTCATGATTCATGATTCAATTCATGATTCATAATTCATGATTCATGATTCAATTCATGATTCATGATCCATGATTCATGATTCAATTCATGATTCATGATTCAATTCATGATTCAATTCATGATTCATAATTCATGATTCATAATTCATGATTCAATTCATGTTTCATGGTTCATGATTCAATTTATGATTCATGATTCATGATTCATGATTCAATTCATGATTCATGATTCATGATTCATGATTCAATACATGATTCATGATTCATGATTCATGATTTAATTCATGATTCATGATTCAATTCATGATTCGATTCATGATTCAATTCATGATTCGATTCATGATTCATGATTCATGATTCGATTCATGATTCATGAGTCATGATTCAATTATAGATTGATGATTCAATTCATGATTCATGATTCATGATTCAATTCATGATTCATGATTCATGATTCATGATTTAATTCATGATTCATGATTCAATTCATGATTCGATTCATGATTCAATTCATGATTCGATTCATGATTCATGATTCATGATTCGATTCATGATTCATGAGTCATGATTCAATTATAGATTCATGATTCAATTAATGATTCATGATTCATGATTTAATTCATGATTCAATTTATGATTCATGATTTATAAATCATGATTCAATTCATGATTCATGATTCATGATTCAATTCAGGATTCATGATTCAATTCATGATTCATGATTTGATTCATGATTATTGATTCATGATTCGATTGATGATTCTTGATTCATGATTCAATTCATGATTCATGATTCATGATTCAATTTATGATTCATGATTCATGATTCAATTTATGATTCATGATTCATGATTTAATTCATGATTCAATTTATGATTCATGATTCATGATTCAATTCGTGATTCAATTCATGATTCATGATTCATGATTCAATTCATGATTCATAAATCATGATTCATAATTCATGATTCATGATTCATGATTCATGATTCATGATTTAATTCATGATTCATGATTCAATTCATGATTCGATTCATGATTCAATTCATGATTTGATTCATGATTCATGATTGATGATTCGATTCAAGATTCATGAGTCATGATTCAATTCTAGATTCATGATTCAATTCATGATTCATGATTCATGATTCAATTCATCATTCAATTCATGATTCATGATTCATGATTCATGATTCATGATTCAATTCATGATTCATGATTCAATTCATGTTTCATAATTCATGATTCAATTCATGATTTATGATTCAAGATTCATGATTCATGATTCAATTCATGATTCATGATTCTTGATTCAATTCATGATTCATGATTCATGATTCATGATTCGATTCATGATTCATGATTCATGATTCAATTCAAGATTCATGATTCATGATTCATTATTCAATTCATGATTCATAATTCATGATTCATGATTCAATTCATGATTCATGATTCAATTCATGATTCATGTTTCATGATTCAATTCATGATTCAATTCATGATTCATAAATCATGATTCAATTCATGATTCATGATTCGATTCATAATTCTTGATTCATGATTCGATTCATGATTCATGATTCATGATTCAATTCATGATTCATGATTTATGATTCATGATTCAATTCATGATTCATGATTCATGATTCAATTGATGATTCATGATTCAATTGATGATTCATGATTCATGATTTGATTTATGATTCATGATTCATGATTCAATTCATGATTCATGATTCAATTCATGATTCATGAATCATGATTCGATTCATGATTCATGATTCAATTCATGATTCATGATTCATGATTCATGATTCAATTCATGATTCATGATTCATGATTCAATTCATGATTCAATTCATGTTTCATGATTCATGATTCAATTTATGATTCATGATTCATGATTCATGATTCAATTCATGATTCATAAATCATGATTCATAATTCATGATTTATGATTCAATTCATGATTCAATTCATGATTCATGATTCATGATTCATGATTCATGATTCAATTCATGATTCATGATTCATGATTCATGATTCATGATTTAATTCATGATTCATGATTCAATTCATGATTCGATTCATGATTCAATTCATGATTCGATTCATGATTCATGATTCATGATTCGATTCATGATTCATGAGTCATGATTCATGATTAGATTCATGTATCATGATTCATGATTTATGAATTATGATTAGATTCATGTATCATGATTCATGATTTATGATTCATGATTCATGATTCGATTCATGATTCATGATCTATGATTCAATTCATGATTCATGATTCATGATTCAATTCATGATTCATGATTCATGATTCATGATTCATTATTCAATTCATGATTCATGATTCAAGATTCAATTCATGATTCATGATTCATGATTCAATTCATGATTCATGATTCATGATTCATGATTCAATTCATGATTCATGATTCATGATTCAATTCATGATTCAATTCATGTTTCATGGTTCATGATTCAATTTATGATTCATGATTCATGATTCATGATTCAATTCATGATTCATGATTCATGATTCATGATTCAATACATGATTCATGATTCATGATTCATGATTTAATTCATGATTCATGATTCAATTCATGATTCGATTCATGATTCAATTCATGATTCGATTCATGATTCATGATTCATGATTCGATTCATGATTCATGAGTCATGATTCAATTATAGATTCATGATTCAATTCATGATTCATGATTCATGATTCAATTCATGATTCATGATTCATGATTTAATTCATGATTCATGATTCAATTCATGATTCGATTCATGATTCAATTCATGATTCGATTCATGATTCATGATTCATGATTCGATTCATGATTCATGAGTCATGATTCAATTATAGATTCATGATTCAATTAATGATTCATGATTCATGATTTAATTCATGATTCAATTTATGATTCATGATTTATTAATCATGATTCAATTCATGATTCATGATTCATGATTCAATTCAGGATTCATGATTCAATTCATGATTCATGATTTGATTCATGATTATTGATTCATGATTCGATTGATGATTCTTGATTCATGATTCAATTCATGATTCATGATTCATGATTCAATTTATGATTCATGATTCATGATTCAATTTATGATTCATGATTCATGATTTAATTCATGATTCAATTTATGATTCAAGATTCATGATTCAATTCGTGATTCAATTCATGATTCATGATTCATGATTCAATTCATGATTCATAAATCATGATTCATAATTCATGATTCATGATTCATGATTCATGATTCATGATTTAATTCATGATTCATGATTCAATTCATGATTCGATTCATGATTCAATTCATGATTTGATTCATGATTCATGATTGATGATTCGATTCAAGATTCATGAGTCATGATTCAATTCTAGATTCATGATTCAATTCATGATTCATGATTCATGATTCAATTCATCATTCAATTCATGATTCATGATTCATGATTCATGATTCATGATTCAATTCATGATTCATGATTCATGATTCAATTCATGTTTCATAATTCATGATTCAATTCATGATTTATGATTCAAGATTCATGATTCAATTCATGATTCATGATTCTTGATTCAATTCATGATTCATGATTCATGATTCATGATTCGATTCATGATTCATGATTCATGATTCAATTCAAGATTCATGATTCATGATTCATGATTCAATTCATGATTCATAATTCATGATTCATGATTCAATTCATGATTCATGATTCAATTCATGATTCATGTTTCATGATTCAATTCATGATTCAATTCATGATTCATAAATCATGATTCAATTCATGATTCATGATTCGATTCATAATTCTTGATTCATGATTCGATTCATGATTCATGATTCATGATTCAATTCATGATTCATGATTTATGATTCATGATTCAATTCATGATTCATAAATCATGATTCAATTCATGATTCATGATTCGATTCATAATTCTTGATTCATGATTTGATTCATGATTCATGATTCATGATTCAATTCATGATTCATGATTTATGATTCATGATTCAATTCATGATTCATGATTCATGATTCAATTGATGATTCATGATTCAATTGATGATTCATGATTCATGATTTGATTTATGATTCATGATTCATGATTCAATTCATGATTCATGATTCAATTCATGATTCATGAATCATGATTCGATTCATGATTCATGATTCAATTCATGATTTATGATTCATGATTCGATTCATGATTCATGATTCAATTTATGTTTCATGATTCATAATTCATGATAGATTCATGATTCAATTCATGATTCATGATTCATGATTCTTGATTCATGATTCAATTCATGATTCATAATTCATGATTCATGAATCAATTCATGATTCATGATTCATGATTTATGATTCATGATTCACGATTCATGATTCGATTCATGATTCATGATCTATGATTCAATTCATGATTCATGATTCATGATTCATGATTCAATTCATGATTCATGATTCATAATTCAATTCATGATTCATGATTCATATTTCAATTCATGATTCATGATTCATGATTCAATTCATGATTCATGATTCATGATTCAATTCATGATTCATAAATCATGATTCATAATTCATGATTTATGATTCAATTCATGATTCAATTCATGATTCATGATTCATGATTCATGATTCATGATTTAATTCATGATTCATGATTCAATTCATGATTCGATTCATGATTCAATTCATGATTCGATTCATGATTCATGATTCATGATTCGATTCATGATTCATGATTCATGATTCGATTCATGATTCAATTCATGATTCATGATTCATGATTCAATTCATCATTCAATTCATGATTCAAGATTCATGATTCATGATTCAATTCATGATTCATGATTCTTGATTCAATTTATGATTCATGATTCATGATTCGATTCATGATTCATGATTCAATTCAAGATTCATGATTCATGATTCAATTCATGATTCATAATTCATGATTCATGATTCAATTCATGATTCATGATCCATGATTCATGATTCAATTCATGATTCATGATTCAATTCATGATTCAATTCATGATTCATAATTCATGATTCATAATTCATGATTCAATTCATGATTCATGATTCGATTCATAATTCTTAATTCATGATTCGATTCATGATTCATGATTCATGATTCAATTCATGATTCATGATTTATGATTCATGATTCAATTCATTATTCATGATTCATGATTCATGATTCAATTTATGATTCATGATTCAATTCATGATTCATGATTTGATTCATGATTCTTGATTCATGATTCGATTCATGATTCTTGATTCATCATTCAATTCATGATTCATGATTCTTGATTCATCATTCAATTCATGATTCATAAGTCATGATTCATAATTCATGATTCATGAATCAATTCATGATTCATAATTCATGATTCATGATTAGATTCATGATTCATGATTCATGATTTATGATTCATGATTCATGATTCGATTCATGATTCATGATCTATGATTCAATTCATAATTCATGATTCATGATTCATGATTCAATTCATGATTCATGATTCATGATTCGTGATTCAATTCATAATTCATGATTCATGATTCAATTCATGCTTCATGATTCATAATTCATGATTCATGATTCATGATTCATGATTCAATTCATGATTCATGATTCATGATTCAATTCATGATTCAATTCATGTTTCATGATTCATGATTCAATTTATGATTCATGATTCATGATTCATGATTCAATTCATGATTCATAAATCATGATTCATAATTCATGATTTATGATTCAATTCATGATTCAATTCATGATTCATGATTCACGATTCATGATTCATGATTCAATTTATGATTCATGATTCATGATTCATGATTCATGATTTAATTCATGATTCATGATTCAATTCATGATTCGATTCATGATTCAATTCATGATTCGATTCATGATTCATGATTCATGATTCGATTCATGATTCATGAGTCATGATTCATGATTAGATTCATGTATCATGATTCATGATTTATGATTCATGATTAGATTCATGTATCATGATTCATGATTTATGATTCATGATTCATGATTCATGATTCGATTCATGATTCATGATCTATGATTCAATTCATGATTCATGATTCATGATTCATGATTCAATTCATGATTCATGATTCATTATTCAATTCATGATTCATGATTCAAGATTCAATTCATGATTCATGATTCATGATTCAATTCATGATTCATGATTCATGATTCATGATTCAATTCATGATTCATGATTCATGATTCAATTCATGATTCAATTCATGTTTCATGGTTCATGATTCAATTTATGATTCATGATTCATGATTCATGATTCAATTCATGATTCATGATTCATGATTCATGATTCAATACATGATTCATGATTCATGATTCATGATTTAATTCATGATTCATGATTCAATTCATGATTCGATTCATGATTCAATTCATGATTCGATTCATGATTCATGATTCATGATTCGATTCATGATTCATGAGTCATGATTCAATTATAGATTCATGATTCAATTCATGATTCATGATTCATGATTCAATTCATGATTCATGATTCATGATTCATGATTCATGATTTAATTCATGATTCATGATTCAATTCATGATTCGATTCATGATTCAATTCATGATTCGATTCATGATTCATGATTCATGATTCGATTCATGATTCATGAGTCATGATTCAATTATAGATTCATGATTCAATTAATGATTCATGATTCATGATTTAATTCATGATTCAATTTATGATTCATGATTTATTAATCATGATTCAATTCATGATTCATGATTCATGATTCAATTCAGGATTCATAATTCAATTCATGATTCATGATTTGATTCATGATTATTGATTCATGATTCGATTGATGATTCTTGATTCATGATTCAATTCATGATTCATGATTCATGATTCAATTTATGATTCATGATTCATGATTCAATTTATGATTCATGATTCATGATTTAATTCATGATTCAATTTATGATTCATGATTCATGATTCAATTCGTGATTCAATTCATGATTCATGATTCATGATTCAATTCATGATTCATAAATCATGATTCATAATTCATGATTCATGATTCATGATTCATGATTTAATTCATGATTTATGATTCAATTCATGATTCGATTCATGATTCAATTCATGATTTGATTCATGATTCATGATTGATGATTCGATTCAAGATTCATGAGTCATGATTCAATTCTAGATTCATGATTCAATTCATGATTCATGATTCATGATTCAATTCATCATTCAATTCATGATTCATGATTCATGATTCATGATTCAATTCATGATTCATGATTCATGATTCAATTCATGTTTCATAATTCATGATTCAATTCATGATTTATGATTCAAGATTCATGATTCATGATTCAATTCATGATTCATGATTCTTGATTCAATTCATGATTCATGATTCATGATTCATGATTCGATTCATGATTCATGATTCATGATTCAATTCAAGATTCATGATTCATGATTCATGATTCAATTCATGATTCATAATTCATGATTCATGATTCAATTCATGATTCATGATTCAATTCATGATTCATGTTTCATGATTCAATTCATGATTCAATTCATGATTCATAAATCATGATTCAATTCATGATTCATGATTCGATTCATAATTCTTGATTCATGATTAGATTCATGATTCATGATTCATGATTCAATTCATGATTCATGATTTATGATTCATGATTCAATTCATGATTCATGATTCATGATTCAATTGATGATTCATGATTCAATTGATGATTCATGATTCATGATTTGATTTATGATTCATGATTCATGATTCAATTCATGATTCATGATTCAATTCATGATTCATGAATCATGATTCGATTCATGATTCATGATTCAATTCATGATTCATGATTCATGATTCATGATTCAATTCATGATTCATGATTCATGATTCAATTCATGATTCAATTCATGTTTCATGATTCATGATTCAATTTATGATTCATGATTCATGATTCATGATTCAATTCATGATTCATAAATCATGATTCATAATTCATGATTTATGATTCAATTCATGATTCAATTCATGATTCATGATTCATGATTCATGATTCATGATTCAATTCATGATTCATGATTCATGATTTAATTCATGATTCATGATTCAATTCATGATTCGATTCATGATTCAATTCATGATTCGATTCATGATTCATGATTCATGATTCGATTCATGATTCATGAGTCATGATTCATGATTAGATTCATGTATCATGATTCATGATTTATGATTCATGATTAGATTCATGTATCATGATTCATGATTTATGATTCATGATTCATGATTCATCATTCGATTCATGATTCATGATCTATGATTCAATTCATGATTCATGATTCATGATTCATGATTCAATTCATGATTCATGATTCATGATTCATGATTCATTATTCAATTCATGATTCATGATTCAAGATTCAATTCATGATTCATGATTCATGATTCAATTCATGATTCATGATTCATGATTCATGATTCAATTCATGATTCATGATTCATGATTCAATTCATGATTCAATTCATGTTTCATGGTTCATGATTCAATTTATGATTCATGATTCATGATTCATGATTCAATTCATGATTCATGATTCATGATTCATGATTCAATACATGATTCATGATTCATGATTCATGATTTAATTCATGATTCATGATTCAATTCATGATTCGATTCATGATTCAATTCATGATTCGATTCATGATTCATGATTCATGATTCGATTCATGATTCATGAGTCATGATTCAATTATAGATTCATGATTCAATTCATGATTCATGATTCATGATTCAATTCATGATTCATGATTCATGATTCATGATTCATGATTTAATTCATGATTCATGATTCAATTCATGATTCGATTCATGATTCAATTCATGATTCGATTCATGATTCATGATTCATGATTCGATTCATGATTCATGAGTCATGATTCAATTATAGATTCATGATTCAATTAATGATTCATGATTCATGATTTAATTCATGATTCAATTTATGATTCATGATTTATTAATCATGATTCAATTCATGATTCATGATTCATGATTCAATTCAGGATTCATGATTCAATTCATGATTCATGATTTGATTCATGATTATTGATTCATGATTCGATTGATGATTCTTGATTCATGATTCAATTCATGATTCATGATTCATGATTCAATTTATGATTCATGATTCATGATTTAATTCATGATTCAATTTATGATTCATGATTCATGATTCAATTCGTGATTCAATTCATGATTCATGATTCATGATTCAATTCATGATTCATAAATCATGATTCATAATTCATGATTCATGATTTATGATTCATGATTCATGATTTAATTCATGATTCATGATTCAATTCATGATTCGATTCATGATTCAATTCATGATTTGATTCATGATTGATGATTGATGATTCGATTCAAGATTCATGAGTCATGATTCAATTCTAGATTCATGATTCAATTCATGATTCATGATTCATGATTCAATTCATCATTCAATTCATGATTCATGATTCATGATTCATGATTCATGATTCAATTCATGATTCATGATTCATGATTCAATTCATGTTTCATAATTCATGATTCAATTCATGATTTATGATTCAAGATTCATGATTCATGATTCAATTCATGATTCATGATTCTTGATTCAATTCATGATTCATGATTCATGATTCATGATTCGATTCATGATTCATGATTCATGATTCAATTCAAGATTCATGATTCATGATTCATGATTCAATTCATGATTCATAATTCATGATTCATGATTCAATTCATGATTCATGATTCAATTCATGATTCATGTTTCATGATTCAATTCATGATTCAATTCATGATTCATAAATCATGATTCAATTCATGATTCATGATTCGATTCATAATTCTTGATTCATGATTCGATTCATGATTCATGATTCATGATTCAATTCATGATTCATGATTTATGATTCATGATTCAATTCATGATTCATGATTCATGATTCAATTCATGATTCATGATTCAATTCATGATTCATGATTCATGATTCGATTCATGATTCATGATTCAATTCATGATTTATGATTCATGATTCGATTCATGATTCATGATTCAATTTATGTTTCATGATTCATAATTCATGATAGATTCATGATTCAATTCATGATTCATGATTCATGATTCTTGATTCATGATTCAATTCATGATTCATAATTCATGATTCATGAATCAATTCATGATTCATGATTCATGATTCATGATTTATGATTCATGATTCACGATTCATGATTCGATTCATGATTCATGATCTATGATTCAATTCATGATTCATGATTCATGATTCATGATTCAATTCATGATTCATGATTCATGATTCATGATTCAATTCATGATTCATGATTCATATTTCAATTCATGATTCATGATTCAATTCATGATTCATGATTCATGATTCAATTCATGATTCATGATTCATAATTCAATTCATGATTCATGATTCATGATTCAATTCATGATTCAATTATAGATTCATGATTCAATTCATGATTCATGATTCATGATTCAATTCATGATTCATGATTCATGATTCATGATTCATGATTTAATTCATGATTCATGATTCAATTCATGATTCGATTCATGATTCAATTCATGATTCGATTCATGATTCATGATTCATGATTCGATTCATGATTCATGAGTCATGATTCAATTATAGATTCATGATTCAATTAATGATTCATGATTCATGATTTAATTCATGATTCAATTTATGATTCATGATTTATTAATCATGATTCAATTCATGATTCATGATTCATGATTCAATTCAGGATTCATAATTCAATTCATGATTCATGATTTGATTCATGATTATTGATTCATGATTCGATTGATGATTCTTGATTCATGATTCAATTCATGATTCATGATTCATGATTCAATTTATGATTCATGATTCATGATTCAATTTATGATTCATGATTCATGATTTAATTCATGATTCAATTTATGATTCATGATTCATGATTCAATTCGTGATTCAATTCATGATTCATGATTCATGATTCAATTCATGATTCATAAATCATGATTCATAATTCATGATTCATGATTCATGATTCATGATTTAATTCATGATTTATGATTCAATTCATGATTCGATTCATGATTCAATTCATGATTTGATTCATGATTCATGATTGATGATTCGATTCAAGATTCATGAGTCATGATTCAATTCTAGATTCATGATTCAATTCATGATTCATGATTCATGATTCAATTCATCATTCAATTCATGATTCATGATTCATGATTCATGATTCAATTCATGATTCATGATTCATGATTCAATTCATGTTTCATAATTCATGATTCAATTCATGATTTATGATTCAAGATTCATGATTCATGATTCAATTCATGATTCATGATTCTTGATTCAATTCATGATTCATGATTCATGATTCATGATTCGATTCATGATTCATGATTCATGATTCAATTCAAGATTCATGATTCATGATTCATGATTCAATTCATGATTCATAATTCATGATTCATGATTCAATTCATGATTCATGATTCAATTCATGATTCATGTTTCATGATTCAATTCATGATTCAATTCATGATTCATAAATCATGATTCAATTCATGATTCATGATTCGATTCATAATTCTTGATTCATGATTCGATTCATGATTCATGATTCATGATTCAATTCATGATTCATGATTTATGATTCATGATTCAATTCATGATTCATGATTCATGATTCAATTGATGATTCATGATTCAATTGATGATTCATGATTCATGATTTGATTTATGATTCATGATTCATGATTCAATTCATGATTCATGATTCAATTCATGATTCATGAATCATGATTCGATTCATGATTCATGATTCAATTCATGATTCATGATTCATGATTCATGATTCAATTCATGATTCATGATTCATGATTCAATTCATGATTCAATTCATGTTTCATGATTCATGATTCAATTTATGATTCATGATTCATGATTCATGATTCAATTCATGATTCATAAATCATGATTCATAATTCATGATTTATGATTCAATTCATGATTCAATTCATGATTCATGATTCATGATTCATGATTCATGATTCAATTCATGATTCATGATTCATGATTTAATTCATGATTCATGATTCAATTCATGATTCGATTCATGATTCAATTCATGATTCGATTCATGATTCATGATTCATGATTCGATTCATGATTCATGAGTCATGATTCATGATTAGATTCATGTATCATGATTCATGATTTATGATTCATGATTAGATTCATGTATCATGATTCATGATTTATGATTCATGATTCATGATTCATCATTCGATTCATGATTCATGATCTATGATTCAATTCATGATTCATGATTCATGATTCATGATTCAATTCATGATTCATGATTCATGATTCATGATTCATTATTCAATTCATGATTCATGATTCAAGATTCAATTCATGATTCATGATTCATGATTCAATTCATGATTCATGATTCATGATTCATGATTCAATTCATGATTCATGATTCATGATTCAATTCATGATTCAATTCATGTTTCATGGTTCATGATTCAATTTATGATTCATGATTCATGATACATGATTCAATTCATGATTCATGATTCATGATTCATGATTCAATACATGATTCATGATTCATGATTCATGATTTAATTCATGATTCATGATTCAATTCATGATTCGATTCATGATTCAATTCATGATTCGATTCATGATTCATGATTCATGATTCGATTCATGATTCATGAGTCATGATTCAATTATAGATTCATGATTCAATTCATGATTCATGATTCATGATTCAATTCATGATTCATGATTCATGATTCATGATTCATGATTTAATTCATGATTCATGATTCAATTCATGATTCGATTCATGATTCAATTCATGATTCGATTCATGATTCATGATTCATGATTCGATTCATGATTCATGAGTCATGATTCAATTATAGATTCATGATTCAATTAATGATTCATGATTCATGATTTAATTCATGATTCAATTTATGATTCATGATTTATTAATCATGATTCAATTCATGATTCATGATTCATGATTCAATTCAGGATTCATGATTCAATTCATGATTCATGATTTGATTCATGATTATTGATTCATGATTCGATTGATGATTCTTGATTCATGATTCAATTCATGATTCATGATTCATGATTCAATTTATGATTCATGATTCATGATTTAATTCATGATTCAATTTATGATTCATGATTCATGATTCAATTCGTGATTCAATTCATGATTCATGATTCATGATTCAATTCATGATTCATAAATCATGATTCATAATTCATGATTCATGATTTATGATTCATGATTCATGATTTAATTCATGATTCATGATTCAATTCATGATTCGATTCATGATTCAATTCATGATTTGATTCATGATTGATGATTGATGATTCGATTCAAGATTCATGAGTCATGATTCAATTCTAGATTCATGATTCAATTCATGATTCATGATTCATGATTCAATTCATCATTCAATTCATGATTCATGATTCATGATTCATGATTCATGATTCAATTCATGATTCATGATTCATGATTCAATTCATGTTTCATAATTCATGATTCAATTCATGATTTATGATTCAAGATTCATGATTCATGATTCAATTCATGATTCATGATTCTTGATTCAATTCATGATTCATGATTCATGATTCATGATTCGATTCATGATTCATGATTCATGATTCAATTCAAGATTCATGATTCATGATTCATGATTCAATTCATGATTCATAATTCATGATTCATGATTCAATTCATGATTCATGATTCAATTCATGATTCATGTTTCATGATTCAATTCATGATTCAATTCATGATTCATAAATCATGATTCAATTCATGATTCATGATTCGATTCATAATTCTTGATTCATGATTCGATTCATGATTCATGATTCATGATTCAATTCATGATTCATGATTTATGATTCATGATTCAATTCATGATTCATGATTCATGATTCAATTCATGATTCATGATTCAATTCATGATTCATGATTCATGATTCGATTCATGATTCATGATTCAATTCATGATTTATGATTCATGATTCGATTCATGATTCATGATTCAATTTATGTTTCATGATTCATAATTCATGATAGATTCATGATTCAATTCATGATTCATGATTCATGATTCTTGATTCATGATTCAATTCATGATTCATAATTCATGATTCATGAATCAATTCATGATTCATGATTCATGATTCATGATTTATGATTCATGATTCACGATTCATGATTCGATTCATGATTCATGATCTATGATTCAATTCATGATTCATGATTCATGATTCATGATTCAATTCATGATTCATGATTCATGATTCATGATTCAATTCATGATTCATGATTCATATTTCAATTCATGATTCATGATTCAATTCATGATTCATGATTCATGATTCAATTCATGATTCATGATTCATAATTCAATTCATGATTCATGATTCATGATTCAATTCATGATTCAATTCATGATTCATGATTCATGATTCAATTTATGATTCATGATTCATGATTCATGATTCAATTCATGATTCAATTTATAATTCATGATTTATGATTCATGATTCAATTCATGATTCATGATTCATGATTCATGATTCAATTCATGATTCATGATTCAATTCATGATTCATGATTCGATTCATGATTCTTGATTCATGATTCAATTCATGATTCATGATTTGATTCATGATTCTTGATTCATGATTCGATTCATGATTCTTGATTCATCATTTAATTCATGATTCATGATTCTTGATTCATCATTCAATTCATGATTCATAATTCATGATTCATAATTCATGATTCATGAATCAATTCATGATTCATAATTCATGATTCATGATTAGATTCATGATTCATGATTCATGATTTATGATTCATGATTCAAGATTCATGATTCGATTCATGATTCATGATCTATGATTCAATTCATGATTCATGATTCCTGATTAAATTCATGATTCATGATTCATGATTCATGATTCATGATTTAATTCATGATTCATGATTCATGATTCATGATTCAATTCATGATTCATGATTCAATTCATGATTCAATTCATGTTTCATGATTCATAATTCAATTTATGATTCATGATTCATGATTCATGATTCAATTCATGATTCATAAATCATGATTCATAATTCATGATTTATGATTCAATTCATGATTCAATTCATGATTCATGATTCATGATTCATGATTCATGATTCAATTCATGATTCATGATTCATGATTCATGATTCATGATTTAATTCATGATTCATGATTCAATTCATGATTCGATTCATGATTCAATTCATGA